>ML777676.1:412723-431650 GCA_009831015.1 Picea engelmannii
CTTTAAAAAAAAAAAAAAAATTAGAATATTATTTATGTTATATTCCTAATATATTCATATGATATAATGTATGAAAAAAAATATAATACTATCTTATTGTGATAATAAGAAAATTAAAATTGTGTATGGTGTTGATTGTATATGACTATATACGATATTTAAGATAATATGTAATGTTCCTCGTATAATTATGTTACTGCATAGAGTATGTTAATATATTATTATTATAAATAAATATAAGGATGGCGTTGATTGTATATGACTATTTATAATTTTTAAGATGATATGTAATGCTTTTTACATAATTAGTTTACGACATAGAATCATATTAATTTATTATTATTCTAAATAAATAATTTAATATGTATATTTATTTATTTTACCGCGTAGATTCATATTAATATATATATATATATATTATTAATATAGTAATTATATAAATTATAAAAAAAAATGAGTAGTTTAGATGGTTTGCTAAAAAAATAACTATATAATATATTATTGTTTATATCATTTAATAGCAATATAAATAATAATATGTAGATGTGATGGTATGTTATTGTTCTTAAATATATAGATTAAGAGATTAAATATCAACATAATACGGGGTATATAATTTTTTTTTATAATTACATTATTATGATGGTGGTGGCTGATATGTTGTTCATCTTATAATAATAAAATAAACAATATCAGTGTCATAAAATATTTTATATTTATTATTGGCTAGGTTATATTTTGTATATGGTTTAATATGTAGTTGATTATAATGATTAAATAAATATTTTGAGTTTATGTTGTATTTATAAGTTAAGTGATTAAATATTTAGAGTTTATATTGTATTTATAAGTTAAGTGATTATATAGTAGGTTATTTAGTTTTATTATTTTTCCATTATTAATAAAATAATTTATTGTTATTATACATATTTGTAGGTGATCATTTTTTTCAATAAACACTTGATAGTTGAAATTATTTTATTTTTATAATATATTAATACATCAATAAATATATTCAAATAAAAACTAATATTTGATCACTATGACCATGTTGATTATGTCAAACATGCTGAATTGGTTTAGTATGTTTGGTCATGGTTGTCATTGGATAACCATAGTTGATTAATGCTCACTATAGTTGAGGATGTAGAAATGGTTTGAAACACGAAGACTATGGTCAACAACCATTGAAGAGGTTAACTTTAATATTCAATCACATTGCAACATCAAGGTTGACTTCAATATGTTGTCAAATTTGATGGTATGGTTAACTTCAATATTATGCCACATTCTGACATTAAGAGGTTGACTCCATTATTATTTCACATTGTGACACTAGGAGGTTTGCAATATCATTATATCTATTGTAATGTTAATATTTCTTGGCTTATGTTAACCTGTTATGTTACTTAAGGGTTATGTCACACTGGGATGTTCCTTAAGAGTTATGTTGGATTATGATTTTTCTTAATGCCTATGTCACATTGTGATATTCCTATAGGTCGGCTTATATGAATTGCTACATTCATTGATGGTTATCATTGCATTGTGGAATTAAGAGGTAAACTTAAATATTATGTTAAAGTATGATAAACATATATTTATAATATGGTTATCTATCTATCTATCTATCTATAATATATATTTATAATATGGTTATCTATCTATCTATCTATCTATATATATATATATTGAAATGTTCATATTGGTTTTCTTATATCGACTTGATATGATCCTAAGTTGTTATGTCACATTGCAATGTTCATTAGGGATTATGCCACAATGTGGCATTACTTAAGGGTTATGTCAATTGTAATGTTTCTCAACTATGATTGATTATGTTTAATTTTGCTCGACTATGATTGATTGTGGTTGAAAATGATAGCCATGTTTGATCATGGTCGACATTCCTCAACGATTATGTTGATTCAGACATTCCTCATTGGCTATGCCAGGTTGTTACTTTCAACTTCGCTTAGTTATATGTCTAAATGCTATGTTCCTCAATGGTTATGTTACATTATGAAATTCATTAAGGGTGATGTCCCATTTCAATCATCCTTAATCATTACATTGGATTGCACAATTCCTTTATGATTATGTCTTATTGTGACATTCATCTTGGTTTACTTATGATAATTGTTTGTATTGTTCAATGGTTATGTTACATGATGACATTCATTAAGGGTTATGCCAAACTGCAACATTCCATAAGTGTTAGGTTGCATCATAATGTTCCTCAATGGTTATATAGAATACCCTCAATTCATATATAGTAAAAGTACGCATTACAATGTTGGCCAATTTGTAACGCCCCTCCATTATGACAACAAACAATGATGTATAATAGGTAAAAAAATAATTCTATGAATTAGAAAATTAAAGTTGTCATTACATAATTAATAACATCCCAAGCTAAACATCATCATAAAGTAATAACGACGCATTCGACGCATCAACATAATTAACTGTGACGCATAATCAATGCATAAACATAAAGAGGGACATAATTAAACATAACACAATCAACTCAAGAAAATACAATAAATGATCAGGCACACCACTAAGTAATAAATAACTACTTACCCAACCTATCCTACATGGTTAGGACCTCCAAGACACATAAGCAACACTCAAGCCCAAGATTCATCTAATTGATTTTGACCACTTAAGGTCTTACGGATGGCAACTGTTCTAAGGAACAAGGAGATGTCTAAATCCCTTAATAAACACAACTCATAATTCTAGTCTATATTATTCGTCATACGTCAACATTATTACATGGTGTAAGATAAATCTATCTACTAAAAATCCATACTTCAACTTTTTCATGGCGCAAGAGTATCTAATTTATACAACAATCATACATCAACATAATTAATGACACAAGAGTAATCTAGTTACTAAACCAGTCATACATCAACATTTAATTCATGACACAAGATTAATCATCAACTTATTTTCATGACACTTGAGTCATTAAATTCATAACCGATCATACATAAACATTTAATTGATGGCGCAAGAGTGATTATCGAGTTTATTTTCATGGTGCAAAAGTAATCATCAATTTTATTCCCTGGCGCAAAAGTAATCATCAATTTTAATTCCATGGTGCAAGGGTAATTATCAATTTTATTTTGATAGCGCAAAAGTAAGTTAATTACATAACAAAATAAGAAACTATAAGGAGACCAACCATGTGTAAGCAATATTCAACTTCAAAGATAACTTATCTATTCTTATTAAGAGATAATTCAACTCATAAGAAGATGTAAATAAGATTACATTACCAAATTACATCCACCACTAGTACATAATGAGGTCACAGCGAATAAATTAAGTTGAATAGGAGTCAAGCTGCTATAAGTGTATCCATTTACGAGAATTACAAGTAATCAATCTCATTAACTAATATACGAACACATACACAAGATTACAATCCATTTTAAGTTAAAAGGAGACTCGACTATTGAATCCATACATAAGAACTCGAGCTAACAACATCCAATTGAGTTTAAAAGAAGGATCAAATATTGTTTTTAACAAACATGAGAACTTCCAGGCTAAATTGAAAAATCCAAATTAAAGTTTAAAGGAGGGACCCAATCTTCTTTTAATAATACAAGCAAACTTAAAAAATCCAAAAGGTCTAAGGGAACCATCACATCATAGCAATTCAATGATAAGGGATTGAGATTACTTTACTTCTAGGAAAATCTTGTAAGGAGAATTGTTGCAGGGAGATCTCATTTTAATCGCTGGAAGCGACACCTTGAAAGGAAATCCGCTGCTGTAGAGAACCCCTTTAATTTCCCTGGAAGAAGTCTCTAAGGGAGATTTACTGCAGGAGAAACTCCTTTAACTTGTTGGAAGTGATATCCGAAGGGATTTTCTAAGGATGGAGCATAATTAAAAGAAAACAAGGTAACCCTGTCGTTCACTATTACTCGGCAGCGTTCTGACACAAGCAAGAGAGGAAGGGTGCATTGGCGCAAAGGGGCCTTATAATTCTGTGTGGGTGTGCATTTTCAAAATGGTAAGTGAACTGGAAGGAGTGTGGGCGACTGGCGGGAGAGGCCTTCCAAGTCTGCGTGGGTGGGGGAGTTTTCACAGTGGCGAGTGAGCTCATACAGATGGAAACTAGATGTATGTCGACACAAAACCTGCCCTATAAAAACGATCAGTGGAATATCTAAGGTGAAAAAGGTAAAAAAAAGTATGAGAGCCATTACGCCCCCAATAACCCCCAAACGTTGATCTGATACATGATGGAAGTTGGTTGTGGATCGATGTTAAACCCGCGCTGAGTGAATTTTCCATGGTGAAATCATGAGATACAACTCAATTTTAATTCATTAAAACACTAAAGTGGCCGTGATGAGTGAAAAATCAACCTCAAGGATTGCAAAAATGAAACAAAAACCACAACAATCAATACCATTAAATATTCTCATGGGAAATAGATTTTTGCAGCAAATTGAAAAATTCAACATTGAATTGAATGACTGTTGGTGTTTAACAATTTTAATTTCCAAATTGCAATTCCTTAAGCAACGGTTTACATACAAATGTTTTCTAGAAGCTTAACACTAAATTCTACAGCGACTAGCAATACTAGCATTCAAAAATCAACTAATTGATGGCAATGTAATGGAAACCTCATAAAGTTATGGTTGAATTTTTAAATGGGAGTGAGTAAGGACATTCTAGATTTCTTGGTTGGAAGTCAAAGGCCTGGATCAACTAAAATTTGTTAATTTCTATGGTAAGTTTGACATCATTGTGTACCGTTTTAAAACCTTTGAAACTTGAGGTTGAATCAGTAATAGCCAGGGGTAACAATTCTTTAAATTTGCTCACTCGCAACCACATGTATATAAATATTTTACAAACTTCTCAACATGAAACATGATACATTTTACATAAATCGCATCAATGAAAATAATAATCAATGAAACCTCTGGAATGAAATCACGGGCAACAACTATGAGAATGCATTATGCATGTATGCATCATGGCAGCCAACAATCAATTTGAGAAATCGGGATGAAAATAATATTCAGAAATTTATCTTGTAGATTCCACTAAAAGCTATCAAGGAATTGTCAATCAAATTTATAATTACAGATTGTTGACGGCACACTTACATAACTCTAATACAAAAATAAAATCTTAATATAAAATTCCATCTCATAAGAGGGGTACCATGACCGACGACGAAGATATTGTAGACATTCTAGAGTGATGACACTCCTCTAGACCCTTCGCTTGTTAATCGTTGAGATCTCACCGGTACCTCCCAGCCAACGCTAGGGGTAGTCTTCTTCCCCCTTATCCCCTCGAGCCACAAAGTGGTCGCCCACACCACCAAACATCCTCTAGCTCCCAGCTCGCCTCGCAAGGTAGAGCCACTACTCTCTCTCTCAATATGGGTATGCCAACTCTCACAAGTAAAACCAGTCAAACATTCGGCAGCATAACTTTACCCATAACCACTGTGATACATTTCTCATCTAGGCCATTTTTTTATATATAATTTCCCCATGACACATCCCCACTTGCACAATTAATTGGTTTTTTAATTAAATAATTTATAATTATTCCCCCCTTACTCTTGTCATCCTCTCCCCCCAAATTGCACAAATAAATCCACAATTTATTTTAATAATAGTAAATTTCCCTCACCCTTCCTAAAAGTGCTCCTTAAATCACTCCTAGTTGTCTCTTTATTCCCCTTATTTCCAATTAATGACTAACGCCTTATTAAATCTGAGTTGAGTTAAAATAGGATTATTCTCCTACATAGACTAGTGTTAATTAGACTCTACATACCTTTCTACATACACACATTCCTTCAGCTTAATTCCATTCTTACCTTAAATTCTAATTTGGTAATTTATTGCACATATGTGTATTAAATCAATCTTTAGGTTTATTTTGTTTTTCTTAGTTTCTTAAATTGATTTACTTCATCCCCTCATTATTTAATTTATAATTTAATTTTAGTCTTCTTACTAACTTAGACTTAGGCGCCCCCGGATGGGGTACCACCTGGCAAGAAGAGGCAGACAACTAGAATAGGGTAGTCGGGGGAGTTATTAACCACGATCGCAACCCCCTGCGCATTTACTACCCCATGGCTCACACCATGAGGGGACTTATGTTAGTGTACCTGGCTGGGCTCTTGGGTGAGCGAACCAACCAGACATTTGGTACCAGGAAGTTGCATAGGTCCCATTGAACTACAATGGTGTTTGCAAGGGTCATTTTGGGCTTTCATGGAGTCAAGAGCAGCCCTCAAACTCATCTCACCTCATTTTATACCTGGTACACTTTTCTTGCAGAGCACTTCGGCACTGACAATATTTTCGACATCATTGTTCTCTCGATGTGCATTAGTGGCATCCTCACGGCCTCAATCCGCCCCCTGTGAACCAGGAACATCCATTCTGCCTCGTTATGCTCTGTCTCCTCTGTCTCCCTCCATTGCACCATGTCTCTCTCCATAGCTCCCATTCAGCCCCTCCACCACCTGCCTGTCCCCCCCACCATGCCACGGGAGCACAAAAATTCCAAGAGGGACACTCATAAAAACAACACCCCTCTCAGGATAATAGGCTCACCCCCTCACAAAGAGCGCTCATCACTCACTTCGCCCATCCCTGTTGTTCAATATGAAATATAAAATATAAAAAAAAATTATATAAGAAAATTGAATTATAGATAAAATGTTTTTCTTCCTCTCTATATTACTTGATAATTTTGACATTCACTCTACCTCTTAGAGACGTCCACACACAAACAATTTTGTGACTATTGAAACCTAAAATCCACTCTACACAATTTGGCTGCATAGCACCTAACACTTTATATTTTTATTGTAGAATCCTCCCTCATACTTCTTATCATTCAAAGTATGCATCTTCAGAAGTATTAATGGAAATTATTTAAAACCTACATGATTACAACCTATACTAATGTAATTTCCACACAAATATTAATGAAAAATATTTAAGAAAACTACATGATTTACAATCCATGGTAACAAAATTTTTAGGTTTAGTAATTACCTTGGGGAAACTTTGAAGATGCCTAGTTATAGATCATTATTGATCATCACTCCTCCAAAATAGTTACATATTTTCACTCCAAAATAGTTATAGATCGTACTTGTTGTACTTGTTTAGCTCATCAAAAATAGGGAGTGCTCCACACAATGCACTACTATGAGAGGAGTAAAATCATGAAATAGGAAAGAAAAAACCAACTAAGGTTGAAACATATGGGAAATTGATGTTTTTTCTTTCTCCATTCACCTAGGGTTCTTAACACTCCTCCATTTTGTTCTTTAGTGTCTCAACAATAATATTTCTTGTTATTTTTATCTTTTTCAATGGTCAATTTTCTATTTTTTTCATCTAATTGTTAGTAGAGGTTTTTTGGTTTGGAGTGTAATGGGATACACACAAAATGGTTGTGAAAAATTGTATGAAATTGAACATTCCTAGGGAATCTAGAGGTAATCGAGTACTTACAAATAAAAGAGTAGAAGATATGAAAGTTATCAAAGGTATTGACTTAGTTGTTCAACATTTTGGAATCTAGGGATTAGTTATAGAGGGTCATTAAGAAATCCTCATAACTATGAGAGAAAGAAAAACTTAAGAAAGACATGTAAGATTGAGAGCATGAACCTTTGGTGTAGATAAACTATCCAATCATTCAACAAAGTTCAATTTTTCCATGTTTTTAGGTTAGAAAATTTACTAACAAACTCGCAAGAAAATCATGATATTGACTCCAAAGAATAGTATTCAATGAACCTCTGAATATAATGCATTTCATAGAGTTGGGATTGGAGAAAGAGACTACAAATTGCATGAATGTTCATAGAAGTACACCAAATGAAAAATAAGGAGGTAATAATGTGGAAATATCCATGTTTTATGATGATATTTTAGGCCCTTAAGCTTATTCTTGCTATATTTCTATGGTTACTACAATTTACCTTTGACTAATATTATTTCTACCGTTACTACAAATTAATTTTAATGACATTGTACTGAATTTGACTACACGTGATATTTGTTTTCTAGTTTTGTAATATAGAAAATGATACACCTGAGGCTTGTTTTTTCAATGATATATATATATATATATATATATATATATATATATATATATATATAGAAAATGATACACGTGGAAAGAAGAATTAAAGAAGTTTTGTAACAGTGGAAAAAGAAGAATTGGAGACATTTTGTAACAATGTTTGACACATTCATATCTCGAGACTAAATTGACATGAATTCTAACTCAAAACACATAGTGTCATTTCAACTCATATTTAATTGTCCTGAAGAAAACTTATCAAACCCTGATACATTGAGACCATGGAAACAAAAATACACCATAGCAATGGAAATTTTGGCAAAACTCAAAACATAAATACACCATATCAGTGGAAATTTATATCTCGAGACTAAATTGACATGAATTCTAACTCAAAAGACACAATTTTGTTTCAAGAAGCTCATATTTAATCGTCCTAAATAAAACTTATCAAACTCATATTTAGTCGTCGTGATACAGTGAGACCATGGAAAAAAAATACATCATAGGACTAGGAATTTAGGTGAAACTCGCGTCACATAAAAAATATTACCTAAGAGAGACTTGAAATACTTGCATATGGCATGGAGGCTCAATATTGGATGCTTGGTTCAATGATGTAGCTGCCCAGGTCAGTTATGGAACTGTTTTTTGAACAGAAACTTTGCATTTTTTTTTAGGGTTTATAACTCTTGTATATGTTTGATCAGGATGGATCTGTGGCTTTGATGCTCCCATACTCATTATATCAAATGTGTTGCGGATGAGGGATCAAACTTCAGTTTCTGTATGGTGCTTTTGGATGTTGGACTACTTATATTTTGAGTGTTCTTTATGCGGAGGCCTCGTCTAGAACTTAAAGCATGTGAATTGTTCACAAAAAACATATACTTCAGGTACGTAATTAATGTAGAATTATTCCTAGATTCCATCAAATTTTGGATCTGTTAGTCTTGGATTGAATCTGTTACTCTTGGTGCAATTGATTTTGTGTTCCAGGTAATTATACCTTAATCACTTGAAATTGCAAGAGACGTGTATTTATACTGATAATTATCATGGTATAAGAAGTAAAAGTGAATGAACTTTCTGAGGGCTCCCGTAGTTTGGATGCTTTTATTTAACTACCATTTGTCAAGAGTAAATGGAACATACAACTTATTTAGGAAGAGAATCCAGAAATTCGAGGAGATCTTTGCTAATGGAGCAACTGAGTTTGAAATCAGTGCTAAGACCATGTCTAGAATTTAATAGAAAAATATTTTAAGGGAAAGAACATGACAGAGAGAAATATAAGCATGGGCATCTATTTCCGAATGGTAACTAATTCTTAAAAAAAAAATTAATGCTAAAAATCGATGGTCGAGTAGTCACTTCAAATGACCATAACACATACATAAAAACTTTCACATGAATATAGGGTTCCATTTAAAAATAGATGGTCGAGTAGTCAGTTCAAAATGACTGTAACACATACATCGGCTCTAAAATTTCTCAACATTGCATCTTATTTAGAAGTCGAGAAGCCTACACTAACAACACAGATTTATAAAATCGAAACATCCCCACAAAATTTTTAAAATTGAAAATTGTATACAGAGAAAGGTCCTCTGATGTTTTAACTTACATTTTTAATAAGTTGTAAAAGGAGAATGCTAGATTAGAAAACACCCAAGCTTGAAAACTAAAATTTATTTCATAACAATACAAATGGTTTGCATCTATTTGAATTGGCTACCCTGTAACTTGTTACGCATATATCATTTTCTTAATCTATGGAAGCTATAAAACTCCAAAGGTCTTCCTACATATGAAGTTAGACATGTGGGTGCCCTTACCTCTTGAACGACCTTTTCTTTCCAGCGTTCTGTCAACTTAAAGCCCTTAATGACAAGGAAAACTATCTCATACTACTAATTTCTGGAGTGCTTTAGAAAAAAACAAACTCCTTGTCACATGTTGTCTATTTTTTCTATTTTTCTTCTGTCAGGAAAAACAAGAAATGCTTTCTTTTTGTGTTCATCTAGAAAAAAAGAAAAAATGTTTTCAAAAAGCAATCAACGAATTACAAGAAAACATGTGATGTGGGATTTTCAACCATTTGCAGACTAAGAATGACGAATTACAAAAAATACATGTGATGTGGGATTTTAAACCAATTAGATTAAACAACAACGTGAAACATGAAATGGAACAAAAATGCACATTTTAGAGATTTCGTTGACTTATGTGCATTCCTTATATTTAGAGCTCGGAAAAGAAAATGCCATTCGAAGAGTTTGTTTGATATACATAACAGATGAACGGATATTACTTGTTTTAATCTATGAATCGGATAAAACATATTGGCTCACCTTAGCTAAAACTAGGTATGGCTCCTATGCTTGTCTTCCATATGTGATGTAGCCAGAAGTTGAATTCGGCTCCACAAACTCTTTCAAAACCCTCTGCAAAGAAGTCGACTTCATCCCCGCAAACATTTCACCCCTCTGCAAAGAAGATTGCCTACATTTTGGTGGCACATCAAAGGAAAATTTCATGGTAAACGATCCATGGAACCAATAGATTGCTCAGCTCTACAGAAATGGTAGACAACACTGGGAAATACAACCCTCGGTTGCTGAGATTAACCTCTACCACACCGAATTCGATCTCTCAAACAAAAATCAGTCACAAAAGCTCAGGCAACCAAAATCGGATGCCGAAAATGAATGCTCAATCACCCAGTAGTCACAAAAGATCAGGCAGTCACATAAACACGTAATCGAATCAACAGACCATATTGGGCCATCACAAAAGCTAAACCTTCTAAGTCTTTTACAAAAGCACAAAAGCTCAAGTAGTCACCGTTACAAAAGCTCAGGCAGTCACAAAGGCAGTCACCGTTACCAAAGAAAAAAAGCTCAGGCAGTCACAAAAGCTAAAAGCTAAAGCCATTACAAAAACACAAAAGATCAGGGAGTCACAAAACCATAGAATCTAACCAACAAACCATCTCAGTAAGTCACAAAGTCACAAAACCATAGAATCTAATCAACAAACCATCTCAGTAAGTCACAAAAGCTAAAGCTTAGGCCGTTACAAAATAAGTCACAAAAGCTAAATCTTAGGCCGTTACAAAAGCACAAAAGCCAGACCTTCACAAAAGCACAAAATCTAATCAACAGACTGTCCCGAAAGCCCGGTTTCTAGTAAGAAAACTCAAAAGCATAAATCTCCAATGAAACCACGTGATTTGAGGAATCCACGATCGTAATAAAACTCAAAATCATAATTCCCAAAGATGCCACGTGTTTGGAGGCATCCACGAGTACATCAGACATACATGTTTTGGGTGATGAAGACTTCATCGCCGTTCACCAATGGCAATACGTGGCCATACATAATGATGGGAGAAACTAGATGTTCATAATCCCTCTTGATTAGTTTTGATTGAAATTTTTACATATAAATCAATGATACAAGTGATCATATTATTTTTTTTTAGGAATTTTATTTCAAATATTAGAAAAAGTAATCAATCTGAATAGATAACTATAAAATTATTAGTCTCTTATCCAATCTATCCAATAAATAAATATAAATATAGTATATAGTAATATAGTAATCACATATCATTCAAGGCTAGTGTAATAGGTATTTTGATTTTGATTTTCTATTTGAAAACACAAATAGGGTAGTGTTATTTACGAGTTGAATTAGTATGATAGTGAAAATAATGTTAAATTTTAGATGGAGAGATTTTTTTTAAAATGAAGGAACCTAATTTTGTTTTATTCATGAAATTGAATCCCCTCACCTTAAATGTTGGATTTTGATGATGTTTTGTAAACATGATAGTCACAAGCATTTTGTTTTTTGTGTACTATATAAGCAGTAGTCAAATTCACGAGAATGTCATTAAAAGTAATTTCTAGTAACCCTAGAAAGGTAAATTCTAGTAACCATAGAAATATAGTAGGAAATATTAAGGTTATTTCCATAGCTATGGAAATATTAACCATAGCTTCACATTTATTATGGTCATCAAATAAAATAAGGTTACTTCGTAGCTTAGCAAAAACAAAAATAGGAAATATTAACTGCAATTAATTTGTACATTGGTGACAGTCCTGTATACATTGACTATGAGTATAAGTCCTCCTGCACGATTTTCATGACTCTCAGTGCTTACACTTCTATTTCCAGTCTCTTCTGTTCTCGTCACTCAAACTCTCACAATCTTCTGTTCTCCTCCCTCAGACTCTCGCAACATTGTTTCAGATTCTCGTACTCTAGTTCCTTTTGCTTCAACTTCGTTCTGCATATAGTAAATAAATTAATTACCCCGATAAGAGCAAGATCTCAGTAATAATGGCCTCTGTAATTCTCTGAACCAAAGAATAAAATGTCCCAGATTTTAATTTTCGCCTAGCTTTCCGATTATCGAACTGACGCGGTAGCAAATTTAACTTCTTCGCCAATGCGGACTTAAACTTCTGCAATTTTTGTAAAAGTAAACTATAGCAATCCATTTTATCATTACATCATTGTTATGGTACTCAATGTACTCACTTTTCGTTTAAATTGCACTTAAATATACCCTCCTTTTCATTGAAACGTCAATCCATCACTGTTATGGTACTCATTGTACTCTCTTTTCGTTTAAATTGCACTTAAATATACCCTCTTTCTTTTCGTTGAAACTGCAAACTCATTGAGTAGACGGTTTCACTGCAATTTCAAGTTAGATAATCTAGTTGAATATAATGGATTGGGACAATTCTTATTGCACTCGACTATGAGATAAATGAAAGAATTAAAAGAACATAAAATAAAAATTTATAGGTGGTCTTTTAAAATAATGATAATATTTTTTTTTTCATTTATAAAGTATTTCAAATTGAATTAAATTATAATAAATCTAACTATTTAAAGAAAAAAAATCTCCACTTCACTGATAACCTAACCTATAAACTAAACTGAATAAGTTGTGTTGAACATCCATGTGAGCATATCAACCTAATCTCTGGTGAGGTCATTGATATACAACCTATAAAATCCATCTAATAGTTTGATGTCCAACCTATAAAATGATACATTCCAATCATTAATTCAATGACTCAATCATTAATGGAAATTATTTAAAACACAACTAAATTAAACTATTTAATTTAGACTATTTAAAATAATTTAATTAGATTTGATATTCTATGTCCCTTGTCCCATAAACAAGGAGTTTCATACACCAATTTGGTATCTAGCTTGGCTTGACCTTAAAAATACATTATTGGTATTTCGGTCTTAGTGGACTTTAATCACCATCATAATCATCACCATCATATTTAATTATCTCACTTAATTTAAACGAATTAAACTAATTAAATTATATTTTAAACATACTATCATTGTTTAATTTTTAAAATAAAATATCATCTTATATTTTGTAAATATATCTTATAATTATTATATTCAAAATTTATCATTTTATATTTTTATGGTATAATATTTATGGGAATGGAAATGGAGTGAGGTCCAATATTTATATTTATAAGAACTTTGATAAGACTTATTGAACTTTGATAAGGTAAAAGAAGCCAGTAAAGAGGGAAAATGGGCAATAATTAGAAATTGAAAAGCAATTGTTAGGGATAGAGACCAAAAGGATAATAATAAATAGGAACTTGGGACACTTGGGATCTTTTTTTGGAATTTTCGTGGCTTTCCATGGCACAAAGGTCCTATGAGAAGTTGGATCCTGAGTGGTATTGATATTATCTGTCTAGCTGAAACTTGGGAGCATGAGGAGTCTAAGTTCCCTAACATGGAAGGATTTGTCTTGTGGTCGGCATGGGACAAAAAGTCCCGCCGTAGAGGGATAGGAGGCATAGCTTGTTGTACTAGAAAAATTCTTTCTCCTCACATTCAACTTCATAAGATTGCCCCTCTTAATGAATACAACTGGATAGAAATTTCAGACACCAATGCTAAAAAGATGTATATAGCAATTTGTTATTTTGCACCTATTAATTTTACTTTTTATAAGAAAAATAATCTAGATAAAAATTGTCCCTATAATAATTTAGAACAAGATATTTATAAATTGAAAAATGAAGGTAATATCCTCCTGCTACGAGACTTGAATGCTAGGACTGCAACTAAACAAGCTACTCTTTTAAGTGATCACTCCAACCATAATCCTTTATGGCTAGATGAGGACCTCGTTTTATCTAATAGCTACAAAAGAAGCTCTCAAGACCTAATTGAGAATTTGTTTGGTACTGAGTTGGTCAAGCTCTGCAGCTCTCAAGACCTAATAATTTGCAACGGAGTAATGCAGTGGCCAAACTCCAACCAAATGACATGTATTCATGGGATATGTAGTAGTGTTGTAGATTATGTGATATTTTATATCCTCGTTTCCAACCAAATAACAACTTTTGACCTTTTAAATGACCATGATCTTGACTCTGATCATAAAACTTTAAGCCAAACTCTAAAATTTTCCATGCATAGGAGCACCATTGAATAGAATTGTGATAATCAAAGGAATTTTCTCTTTGAAAAAAGTAAAGTTGACATTTTCTTAAAGGATTTAAATAGTAAATTAAAATTCCTAACTTATAAGGAGAACATTGAAGAACTCTATCATAATTTTACAATTACCCTTTCCACTTCCATTAACAAGTTCTCTTTTGAGGTGTCCCATAAAAAGAATAATAGAACAACCAACCCTTGGTATGATAAAGAATGTAAAATTGCTAGGAAATCCATTAGGGATGCTTCTAATGAGCCCTTAAAAGTTGATAAGATCAATACGTACAAAGCCCTAATTAAAAGGAAAAAAAGATACTATATCAATAAAAGGCAAGAACAACTTTCACAACTATACAAGTTGGATCCTAAGAAGTTTTGGAGCCAAATTCTAAAATGCAATACTAAATAAAATAATAAGATTCCCTTAACGAACTAGAATTCCTACCTTAAAAGTCTTTATGAGTTCCCTAATGCCATGGACACCATTCCTATTGTCCCTACAAAGGAAGAAGTTTTTTCTTTAGATGACACAGAGTACAGGGTTCAGCGGCTTGCAAATGGGAAAGCTAAGGACATTGAAGGGTACGAAGCTAAAATTTTTAAAATTGGAGGGCCAATCCTTCTCCCTCACATACACAAGCTCTTCAATTTAGCAGTCAAGCAGGGCTTCCTTAAACCCTGGACTCAAAGACTCATTGTTCCTATTTTTAAAAATGGGGATAAAAACATTCCCTCTAATTATAGGACCATTATGATTAGCTCGATTTTAGCCAAGCTTTATTGAATAATTTTGGAAACGAATATTAGCATTTGGCTAGAAAGTCACGGTAAAAGAGCTAAAGGCTAGGCCAGATTTAGGAAATATCATTAAACTGTGGACCATCTTGTTACCTTTAGGATCATTGCAGAGGAGTTCCTCAATTCTAAAACCAATCTTTTTTGTTGTTTTGTTGACTTTAGAAAAGCTTTTGACATGGTTCCTAGGAAAAACCTTTGGAATAGGTTGGAAGAGATAAAAGAGCCTCTCGAGTTGAGAGATTCTACAATAAGTATTTATGAGAACATTATTGCTAAGTTTAAAAACATTGAGGGATGATCAAAAGAGGTTAACTACAATATCAGAGTCAAACAAGCTTGTTCCTTGTCCCCTACCCTTTTTGGCATATACATTGGTAAATTAAAAGAATGCTTGGAAAAAGTAGGTTGTGTCGTCCATACTCTCACTGGTATAGTCATTAATCTTCTTCTTTATGCCGATGATATTGTTCTGATGGCAAGGAGTCCACATGATCTTGAAAACCAACTAAGAATCCTGAAGGATTTTTGCTCTAATACGGGTATGATTGTTAATTCTGATAAGACTAAGGTCATGATTGTTAAATCCAATAAGATCCCTTATGATACCTTAGTATATGACAAAAACAACTTTGAGGAAGTGAATTCATGCAAATATATTGGAATTAATATTGACCACAAGCTTAATTGGAATTATAGCATTGAGAAAAGGATTATTGGGGGATGGGAAGCTTATTATGGGCTTGAAAACAATTGTAAATCAGTTGACCATTGGAGTTGGGATAAGAAAAAACTCATCTTTGAGACTCTTGTTATACCTGTTATTCTTGATGGATGTGAAGTCCGGGGTTGTAGTATCTCTCGTGAATCCTGGAGAAAGGTAGAGCAAATACAAAATAATTTTATAACCTATAATCTCAAAATTAAAGGAAATATGCCCTATCTCATCCTCCTCATAGAAACTAGCCTCTCCCCTATTGAGAGCATGGCTATGACTAGATACCTAATGTATAAGAACAAGTTAAACAACATGGAATACAAGATGCTACCTAAAATTGCTTCCAAATCAAGTCATAACCACCATCGACTCAAGCGAGGATGGCATAAAGATGCCCGATCTTGGCTAAACTATTGGGTTCCATAGTGAAACTGGGAATTGGTCAATTCCTAAAACACCATGGGATGAAAGAGTGTGTCACCTTTGTGACACTAAGAAGGTTGAAGATGAAAAACACTTTCTCTTAGATTATCCAGCCTATACCCCTATTAGATCTCATTTTCAAAATATTGATCACACTACCAACCTTCCTAACCTCTTAACTCTACAAAAGTATGGTGATTTTGGAAAGCTTCTCTTAATGCTTTTCGAGCACAGAAACAAAATTCTAAAGAATCAGAAGTAATCACTTACCCTCTTAAGGTCTGATAGACCAATTAGGTCTTAGTGGACGTTAATCATCATCATCATCATCATCATTGTTTTTAATTCATAATACTCAACAAGTAGAGTTAACCCATTAAGCTATGTTCATAGTATAATATAATATAAGTAGTATTTTAAAAAAATGAAAATTAACATTTATTTATAACTAAATCATTAAGTAAAATTAAAAATAAATAAATGAAAATTAAAACTTCTTTATAATAATTTTTGAAGTTTTAGATTATTTTAAAATAATTTTATCTATTAAATTTTAAAAAGTTATTTTTACAAAACTTATATTTCCTAAAAATTAAATAATTTTAATTTTTCTATAAAAAAAACTTATAATTTTATTACCTTTTTAATATAAAATGGTGATTTCCACTTATAATTTTGTCTAATTTATAATTTACTATATAATAAATTTCTTTTGATAATCAATATTTTAAATTCTCTTATATTCACTTATGGTGATTTCCCTTTAGCTTTGAACAACACAGAGATGTAGTGGAATCCATGTCAACATGGCCATGGGAAATGGAATTGGGATTCATACAGGAATAACATGGAGCATGAATGAACTTTTAATTACATAAAGGTATGACATGGTGTTATTTTCCATAATTAAATTTGATTAATTCTTAAATATATTATCTCATGAAAAAATTATTAGATTTTTAGAATAGATTTCAAGAATTATTGATTCATATTTAAATAAAATTATTTTTAAAAATTCCAACAACAATATGTAATCTTTAAAATAAAAAAATTGAACTATATAATTTTGATATTCTCTACCTCTCATATATGTCCACACACAAACAGTTTTGTGAACTATTCGAAACCTAAAACCCACTGGATACAATTTGGTTCCATAGCACCCAACAATTTATATTTTTATTGTAAAATCCTCCCTCATTGTTATCATTCATTCAAAGTCTGTATCTTCACAAATATTAATGAAAATTATTTAAAACCTACATGATTACAACCAATACTAATGTAATTTTTAATTAACTTACTTTCCACTGTCTCACCACACAAATATTAATGAAAATCATTTAAGCAAAATACATGTTTTACAATCCATGGTAATGGAATTTACAGGTTTAGTAATTACCTTGGGGAGTCTTTGAATATGCCTAGTTATAGATCATTATAGATCATCATTCCTCTAAAATAGTTACAAATTATTACATATTTTCACTCCAAAATAGTTATAGATAGCTACTATGAGAGGAGTAGAATCATGAAATAGGAAAGAAAAAACAAATTAAAGTTAAAACATATGGGAAATTGATGGTTTTTATTTCTTTATCCATTCACTTAGGGTTCTTAACAGTACTCCATTTTTTGCTTTAGTGTTTCAACAATAATATTTCTTGTGATTTTTATTTCTTCCAATGGTATATTTTCTATTCTTGTTTATCTAATAATTAATAGAGGTTTTTTGGTTTGGAGGGTAATGGGATAGACACAAAATGGTGGTGGAAAATTGTATGAAATTGAAAATTCCTACGGAATATAGAGGTAATCTAGGACATGCAAATAAAAGAGTAGAGGATGTGAAATTTATTAAAGGTATAGACTTGGTTGTTCAACATTTGGGAATCTAGGGATTAATTATAGAGGGTCATTAAGAAATCCTCATAAACATGACAAAAAAAAAATTACGAAAGACATGTAAGATTGAGAGCATGATCCTTTGGTGTAGATCAACTATCCAATCATTCAACAAAGTTCAATTTTCCCATGTTTTTAGATCAGAAAATTTAGTAACAAACTTGCAATAAAATCATGCTATTGACTCCAAAGAATAGGATTTAATGAACCTCCAAATAGAATGCATTTTACAGAGTTGGGATTGGGGGAAGAGACTATAGATTGCATGAATGTTAGTAGAAGTACACCAAATGACAAATAAGAAGGTCATAATGTGGAAATATCCATGTGTTATGATGGTATTTTAGGCACTTAAGATTAACAATGACTAATAGTATTTCTCGAGTTACTACAAATTATTTTTAATAACATTGTCCTGAATTTGATTACACGTGAGATTTGTTTTTCAATTTTGT
>ML777676.1:431795-445582 GCA_009831015.1 Picea engelmannii
AATTAGAGAAGTTTTGTATTAGTGGAAAAGGAAGAATTAGAGAAGTTTCGTAACAGTGTTTGACACATTCATATCTCGAGACTATATTGACATGAATTCTAACTCAAAACACACAATGTTGTTTCAAACTCATATTTGATTGTCCCAAAGAAAACTTATCAAACCCTAATACACTGAGACCATGGAAACATAAATACACCATAGCAATGGAAATTTTGGCGAAACGCAAAACATAAATACACCATAGAAATGGAAATTCATATTAGACTACATTGACATGAATTCTATGTCAAAACACACAGTGTCATTTCAAGAAGCTCATATTTGATTGTCATGAAGAAAACTTATCAAACTCATATTTAATCATCTTGATACAATGAGACCATGGAAACAAAAATACATCATAGGACTGGAAATTCAGGAAAAACTTGGGTCACATAAAAAATGGTACCTGGCGGAGACTTGAAATACTTGCATATGGCGTGGAGGTTCAATATTGGATTCTTGCTTCAATGATGTAGCTTCCCAGGTCAGTTATGGTGGTGTTTTTTTATAGAAACTTCCCATTTTTCTTCAGGGCTTCTAACTCTTGTATATGTTTGATCAGCTTGGATCCATGGCTTTGATGCTCCTGTACACAATATCTCAAATCGGTTGTGGATGAGGGATCGAATTTCAGTTTCTGTATGGTACTTTTGGATGTTCGATTGCTTATCTTTTGAGTGGTCTTTATGTGGAGGCCTCCGCTAGAACTTAAGCCACATAAATTATTCACAAAAGACATATACTTCAGGTAGGTAATTAATGTAGAATTATTCCTAGATTCCATCTAATTTTGGATCTATTAGTGTTGGAATGAATATGTTACTTTTGGTGTTGTTTGTGACAATTATTGTGTGTTCCAGGTAATTATACATTAATCGCTTGGACTGAATCTTTTACTCTTGGTGTTGTTTGTGACAACTGATTATGTGTTCTAGGTAATTATACCTTGATTGCTTGAAATTGCAAGACACATGTATTTAAATGGATAATTATCATGATATAAGAGGTAAAAGTGAACAAACTTTTAGAGGGCTCTAGTAGTTCAAACGTTGCATTTAACTACCATTTGTCGAGAATAAATGGAATAGACAACTTATCGAGGAAGAGAATCCAGAAATTTGAGGAGATCTTTGGTAATGGACTAGTTGAGTTTGAAGTCACTGCTAATACCATGTCCAGAATTTAATAGCAAAATGTTTTAAGAGCAAGAACATCATGGAGAGAAATATAAGCGTGGGCATTGATTTTGGAATGGTAACTAATTCTTAATAAAGAAATTTAATGCCAAAAATAGATGGTCGAGTAGACACTTCAAATGACCATAACACATACAAAAAAAATTCACATGAATATAGGGTTCCATTTAAAAATAGATGGTTATGGTCCAACAATCACTTCAAAATGACCGTAACACATACAAAAAATAATTCACATGAATTTAGGGTTCCATTTTGGGATACAAAAATTAGTAAGTAATTCCGTACCTAAAACCTTTCTATGATCTTCATATCAGCTATAAAATTTCACAACATTAGATCCTATTTAGAAGCCTAGAAGCCTACACTAACACCACAAATTTATAAAATCGAAACATCCCCACAAAATTTTTAAAATTGAAAAATGTATACCAAGCAACGTCCTCCCCTGTTTTAACTTCTTCGAAGTCTTAATTTCCTCGTGAGTTTCTCCTTATTCTCGATCTTTATCTGGCAAATCAAGATCAGCAAATCAAGATCAGCAAAATGACAAGGAAAACTATGAGGTCTTAATTTCCATGTGAGTTTCTCCTAATTCTCGATCTTTATCTGGCAAGGCGAGATCCGCACAATGACAAGGAAAACTATTTCATACTACTAATATCTCCACTGCTTTAAAAAAAAAAAAGCAAATTCCTTATCACATGTTGCCTATCTTTTCTATTTTTGTTCAAGGAAAAACAATAAATGCTTTCTTTTTTGTATTCATCTAGAAAAGAAGAAGAAATGTTTTCAGAAAACAAAGAACGAATTACAAGAAATGGGATTTTCAACCAATTACAGAGGAAAGAAACATTAACGTGAAAAAGAAATGTTTTCAAAAAGAAATCAACGAATTAAATACATGTGATGTGGGATTTTCAACCAATTGCAGCCTAAGAAACATTCAACAACAAGGTGAAACATGAGATGAAACAAAACTGGTCATTTTAGAGATTGAAATTATGGCAGATACACCAATTTCGTTGACACATGTTCATTCCTTATATTTAGAGCCCTGAAACGGAAATGCCATTCGAAAAGTTTGTTATATTACTTGTTTGAAGCTATGAATCGGATAAAACGTATTGGCTCACCTTCGCTACAACCAGGTATGGTTCCCATGCTTGTCTTCCATATATGATGTAGCCAGAAGTGGACTTCAGCCTCACAAACTGTTTCAACCCTCTGCAAAGAAGTCAGCTTCATCCCCGCAAACATTTTAACCCTCTGCAAAGAAGATTCCCTACATTTTGGTGGCACATCAAAGGAAAAGTTGATGTTAAACGATCCATGTAACCAGCAGATTTTTCAGCTCTCCAAAAATGGCAGACAACACGGGAAATACAACCCTCGGGTGCTAATATTAACCTCCACCATAACGAATTCGATCTCTGAAGCAGTCACAAAAGCTCAGGCAGCCAAAATCGAACGCCGAAAACGAATGCTCAATCAACCAGTAGTCACAAAAGATCAGGCAGTCACATAAGCACAAAATCTAATCAAAATCGGATGCCGAAAATGAATGCTCAATCAGCCAGCAGTCACAAAAGATCATCCAGTCACATAAGCACAAAATCTAATCAACAGACCATCTCACGGCAGTCACAAAAGCTAAAGCTTCTAAGTCTGTTACAAACGCATAAAAGCTCAGGCAGTGACAAAAGCTAAAGCTTAAACCGTTACGAAAGCAGAAAAGCATAAAATCTAATCACAGACCGTCACAAAAGCTAAAACTGAGGCCGTTACAAAAGCACAAGCAGTCATTAAAGCACAAAATCTAATCAACAGACCATCCAGAAAGACCGGTTTCTGGTAAGAACACTCAAAAGCATAAAATCCCAACGAATCCACGTGTTTTGAGGCATCCACGAGTACATCGCACGTACCTGTTTTGGGTAGCGAAGGTGGTTTGGGTGATTAAGACTTGATCATCCTTCACCAATGGGGATATGTAATGATGTGAGCAATTAGATGTTCATGACCCCTCGTGACTAGTTTTGATTGAAAATTTTACATATAAATTAATGAAACTGCTTATGTAATTATTTTATAATTTTTTTAATGTATGAATTTTAATTCAAATATTAGAAAAAGTAATTCATCACATAATCAATAACTATATAACTATATTATATAATTTAATATTTTATGTAATTTTTCAAATCTAATCAATAAATATAGTATACTATAATATATTATTATAGTATATAATTTAGTATCTTATCTAATCTTTTAAATCAATAAATATAATATATAGTAATATAGTAATCACTGATCTATTTAAGATTAATGTAAGATATATTTTGATTTTTATTTTTTATTTGAAAACATTTTATTTAAAAAGATAAATAAGGTAGATTTATTTAGGATAGTGGAAATAATGTTAAATTTAATATGGTGAGATTTTTTTGAAAATATCATCACAACACATGGATATTTCCACATTATCACCTCATTATTTGTCATTTGGTGTACTCCTACTTGCATTGATGTAATTTATAGTCTCTTCCTCCAATACCAACTCTTTGAAATGCATTCTATTTCCAGGGTCATTAAACCATACTCCTTGGAGTCAATAGCATGATTTTATTTCAAGTTTGTTACTAAATTCTCTGATCTACAAACATGCGAAAATTGAGCTTTGTTGAATGATTGGATAGTTGATCTACACCAAAGGATCATGCTCTCAATATTTCATTCCTATCTTAAGTTTTTTTTTTGGTCATGTTTATGAGGATTTCTTAATGACCATCTAGAATTAATCCTTAGATTCCCAAATGTTTAACAACTAATTCAATACATTTAATACCTTTCATATCTTCTATTCTTTTATTTGCTCCCTGATATAGGAATACAAAATAAGTAGGTTTGGTTAATGGGATCCTCAAGGTGTTCCCACAATTGCTTAATGGGATCCTCCTTTGAACCCTGAAGGTTGAGTATGTTTAAAGTAGATTTTCCACATTAGTTGTAGTTCACCTTTGGAAAACATTTACAGGTCTCTCTGATTTCCCTTTGAGGTCTTAACCATATGTTATGAAGTGAGGAATTCATCTTTGAATATTCTTAGGTTTCTTGCCTTCCATGACGAGCACATGATAAATCCTATATTATAGTTTACCTTCCAAATATTTTTCAAGAATAGAGGTTTCCACCATGATTAACCTCAGGATGATAGTAATAATCTATTAGAAGAAGAGGATAGTCCTTTTTATTGACATAACCCTTTTTGGTGGTTGTAGGTGATTGACGTCATTGCCTTCTTGGATTATACATCTTAAAAGCACTATAGGTATCCATCTAGAATTGGATTTCAAACAACAAGATCTTCTAATTGAATTGGGACTGAAAATCTATAAGCACATGCATTTTTAAAAACAATAAAAAATTTAAATCTTTTTTAACTTTTTTTTTTATATAATATTTAGTTATATCAATTGTTATAAACTAATTAAATTGTATTTTAAACATAATATAATATTTTTTTAATAATATATCATTTTATATTTTATAATTATTATAGTTGTATCTTATGTATTATTATAATATTTTTATATTTTAAACTTAATATATATATTTTTTTAAGTGAAAAAGGGGTGTTACTTGCTATATTATATTAACAAATATACAGAGAGATACAGCGGTACCGCTGCCACCAAATGTGCCACCATTTTACTGGAAACTAGCACAATTTGGGGCATGTATGTTGCTTCTACGGAAAAAAAACCAAAATATTGTTTCGCCATCTGTCCTGCTTGAAGGAAACCAGGAAATATGGCAATATATCGTCTTGACTCTGAACAACAAGATTAAAAACCAGACTAATAAAGACAATCTCAAATACCCAGTGACTTATCGTCCTCATCCTCTTGCCATGTTGCTCTGGCTTAAATGGCAAATGGTTGGGCGCACGTTGGGCATTTTCGATTTGCCGGGGCATTGGGGTAAGCATCCAAAAGCATATCCAAACGTTTCCCCATTAGGATGGCTCTGTGCTCTTGGTCTGCCATTTGTCCTTGGAGTTCAAACACTAGTTCCAGGTGTGCCGTGTGGAGGAATGGTAGATGGGCACCAGAGCATGCATGCATTCCTTTTGTGTTTGCCTCACCTAGGTTACCCTTCTCTGCTTCTACGTTGGCCTCATATTTTTCCATGGCTGAGATGTATGTGTGGTGCACCATTACTACATAGGTCCTCTGCGAGACCACATCCATTTAAGGCACTTCCTCGATATAGCACGTTGGGAGATCCTCACAGAGCCTCCCCCTTGTTTTGTCTCTTGCCTGAGGCTCCAAGGCAATCGGGGTGTCTTCTGTGTATGGTATTTCCTCTATGTAGCAGGTTGGGAAATCCTCTTCAAGCTTTCCCCTTAAGCTACTTCCAGCTTGAGTTTCAGGTGCAGTTGGGGGATTTTTTTCTTTGTTAATGTCTGTGGGCTGCCAATTATCTAGTGTTGGTGGGGTCTGAGCACTCTTCTTCATTGCAGACTCAATTGTAGGAGCATGGAGTGCGAGACATACAACCCTCACTCTTTGACGAAGAATGGAGTTGGCCAGCGAGAGTGCTCTTTCCATATGTTGTCACCTCAAGTGATGATCAGCGTGGGTGTGCCAAGCCGACCCACAACGAGGCTTGCCTCGCTCCTGAGGCATCGTGGAAGAGGAGTGAGTGTAAAACTCACCGGGGCTTAGAAAAATCACCAGGGACAGGATGCAAAGAGAAATGCAGTAGAGATTACATTCGACGGGGAGTTGCAGAGCAAGGGTGAGCCGACTGTGACCAAACCTCTTTGCTTTCACATTCTTGTGGGACGACTGCACCTATCTTTGGTTTAACTCTGCCATATTTAATGCTTGTAGTGTTGAACCTTTCGCGTGACGAGGAAGTCGCTCACCCAGAGGTCTACTATAATGGTCTTCTCCCATCATTAATGTTGAATAGATAGGGAGCAGCCTACTACATTTAAACCTTGGCTAGGTGCTATGCCGGATGGTAATGTTGCACAACATGTCACCCCATCCGGGGCATTTTAAACTTAATATATTATTATAACTATATTTTAGATTTGATATTCTATGTCCCTTGTCCCATAAACAAGGGGTTTCATACACCAATTTGGTATCTAGCTTGGCTTGACCTTAAAAATACATTATTGTTATTTCGGTCTTAGTGGACTTTAATCACAATCATAATCATCACCATCATATTTAATTATCTCACTTATTTTAAATGAATTAAACTAATTAAATTATATTTTAAACATACTATAATAGTTTAAATTTTAAAATAAAATATCATTTTATATTTTTTAAATATATCTTATAATAACTATAATAATTATATTCAAAATTTATCATTTTATATTTTTATGGTATAACATTTTATCGGAATGGAAATGGAGTGAGGTACAATATTTATATTTATAGGAACTTTGATAATACTTATTATTTTGAATTCATAATACTCAACAAGTAGAGTTAAGTCATTAAGCTCTCTTCATAGTATAATATAATATAAGTAACATTTAAAAAAAAATGTAAATTACATTTATTTATAACTAAATCATTAAGTAACATCTAAAAAAAATAAAAACTAAGATTTATTTTGGAATTATTTTTTAAGTTTTAGTTTATTTCAAAATAAATTTATTTTTTAAATTTTTGAAAATTTATTTAAAAAAAATATATATATTCTCAAAAAAAAAAAAAAAAATATTTTTCTAAAAAAAATTATAATATTATTATCTTATTTATCTTTTTAAAATAAAATGATGATTTACATTTTTAATTTACTATATAACACATTTTTTTTATTAATCAGTATTTTAAATTCTCTTAAACACATATCTTCATTATATTATAACATTATTTTTTAATTTATTATAAACACATTTCTTTTATTAATCATCAATATTTAAAATTCTCTTAAATACATATATTCATTATATTTTAACAAAAATAAAAGGTTATGTTTTAACTTTTCATATAATTAATTCAATATATTATAAAATAAATTTTCTTTTTCTTTTTTAAATTAATAAATAAAAATAATTTATTTTAAATTAATTAAACATATATAATATTAATTTTTAAAATATAAAAGAATATATTTTAGTAAGCATTCTAAAATACAAAATAAAACTTATAAACAAAACTTATTAAATACATTATTTTGTCGTTATTATTCTCTTAACTAACTTTCGATGATGACATACTCCAGTATGAAAATGGGATGATGATAGTTTATTGTTTAGAGAATTAATTGGTTTACCTACTTTACTTTAGAATAAAGTGAATGTTTGATATTTAAATTTTCATTATACAAAGGTTGTGATTATCTAATCTTTTCAATGTTGAATGTTGTTTGGTTCTATGTTGTATTTAAAGCTCATGTTAGTTTAGACAATCCAGTATTGCGTTGTTCTGTCAAATTAGCGGAAATCGAATAAGATGGCAGATTTTGATGTCATTGTCAAAAATGGCAATCCGCCATCTTCCCTGTCGAATGAAAACTAGGGAAGGTGGTGCATTCGAGTCTGTGCAACATTGTGCTAGGAAACCAAGACAGACAGAGGACATAGACTGAAAATTAAAGACATAACTATAAAACTTCTTTGTTACAATGCAAGGAGCCGAGCTGAGAATGCCCGAGATAGCCAAACCAAGTAAGTTATCCATTTGCACCCAAGGTTGTGTCGCTCGGGCCACCGCTGAGGGGGTCGTTCCTGGGCAGGATCATGAATGGCCTGACACAAGTAGGACACCTCAGGGTTGCTGGTGAGTTCCAGTAGGCCTTGTACAACATGTCAATTCTCTTATGCATGAGGGTGTCGCGGTGAATTTGATCAAAAATATGTCTTATGAGCTCAAAAATGAGCAGTAACTGCTCCATATGTAAGAAGGTAGGTGGTTCCTATTTGAAATCCGGCAGTGTCAAAAGTGGTGGTGGCGCCAAGACTGGGCCACCCTTGTTATCAGAAGAGATGAGGCGAAAAAGCATGGATGGTCACAACACAGATGCTTTATTTGTAAGAGGGCATACCCAAGACAGGAACCTTGGTAGGCCTTCGGGGTGGAGATCTAAATCTACAGGTAGATCTAAGTCTCCAGGAAAATCTTTGAGGAAATATTGGAAGTGCGGTAAAACATGGCATTATAAGAAAGATTGCATGTATAAGCAGGTTGAAAAACCAAAGGGATTTAATAGTATCTCTTCCACAAAGGCGGAAACCTCCACTGAAGAAGGAGGCGATGTTTACCTAGCATCTACAAGTACACATGCAGACCTTGATGTATGGTTAATCAACTTAGGTGCGTCATACCATATGACTCCTCACCAGTAGTGGTTCTTTGAATATGAAAAATATGATGGTGGTGATGTATTACTAAGATATGACTCGACAACAAACATCTTGGGACGTGGAAGGGTTAAGTTGTTGCTAAAATATGGAAGTATTAGAACTCTACCTGGGGTTCTGCACATTCCAAAACTAGCTAGGAGCCTAATATCTATAAGCAAGATGGATGATGCAGGAGTGGATACTGTATTTGGAAACAACAATTGCAAGATGGTACGAGGAGCAATGGTGTTGATGAGGGGAGTTCAATGTGGAACTTTGTACAAGTTGTTGTGAAGAACTTATACTAATGGGTGTAACAATTTTGGTGTCATTGCAGACAAATAAAGAAGACAATACGAATATCATCCTTGAAAAGAAGACCATGTTGTGGCATCAAAGACTGGGACATATTGGAGAAAAGGGCCTTTGAACACTACATGGTAAAGGTATGGTTGAAGGTATGTTTAATTTCACTCTGGATTTTGATTTATGTGAAAAATGCATATATGGTAAACAAAATCAAGTAAGATTCCCATATGGTGCTACAAGAGCAAAGGGGCTCTTAGAGTTGATACACAGTGATGTGTTTGGACCTGTTCCTGTTCCATCCCTAGGTAAATCTATGTATTATGTTTCATTCATAGATGACTTTTCAAGGAACACATGGATTTATTTTCTTAGAAAGAAATCTGAGGTATTTGATAAATTTAGAGAGTTTAAGGCTCTGGTAGAAAATCAGACAGAGAAGAAAATAAAGGTATTTAGAACAGATAATGGTGAAGAATTCTGTGGAAATGAATTCGAAGAATTTTGTAAGAAGTGTGGTATAGAAAGGTAGAAAACTACTCCATACACTCCTCAACAGAATGGAGTTGCAGAAAGGATGAATAGGACACTAATGGAAAAAGCAAGGAGCATGCTCAGCGGTGTCGGGTCAGAAAAAGAATTCTGGGCAGAGGCAATGGGTACAACATGTTACCTGGTCAATCGATCGCCATCATCAACGTTGGACGATAAAACTCCACATGAGATATGGTCTGGAAAGAAATCCTCTCTTCAACATCTTAGAGTGTTTGGTTGTGATGCTTATGTACATGTTCCAAAGGAAAATAGGAGTAAGATGGATAAAAAGGTTGAAAAGTGTATCTTTATTGGTTATAAAGATGGTGTGAAAGGTTATAAACTTTGGAACCCAGAAACCAAGAAGACTGTTTACAGTCGAGATGTTGTGTTTAGAGAGGTAAAAGATGTGTTCAAACAGGAATTCCTACCAATGCAAGGTGAACCTGAGAAAATAGAGCTTGAGTTGGATGATGCAAAATATGAATCATCTGAAGAAGAGGAAGCAGAAGAAGAAGAAGAAAAACCTCATACCCCAGTATTGAGGAGATCAGTGAGAGATAAAAGGCAACCAGAAAGGTATAGTCCACCTGATTTATGTTCAAATTTTTCTTTATCTATTAATGATGATGATCCTAGAACTGTCAAGGAAGCAGTGAATTCAGAGGATAGTAAACTCTGGAAGAAGGCCATGGTTGAAGAAATGGATGCCTTGGATAAGAATGAGGCATGGGATATAGTTGAGTTTCCAGCTGGAAGAAAATTTGTTGGTAGCATTTGGTTGTTTAAGAAGAAGTTTAATGCACAAGGTAAAGTGGAGAAATAAAAATCTCGGTTAGTAGCAAAAAGTTATTCCCAGGTAGAGGGAATTGACTTTGGTGAGATTTTTTCTCCTGTTGCTAAGTTAACTTCTATTAGATTTATTTTATCTATTGCTATTGCTTTTGATCTTGAAGTGGAAAAGATGGATGTGAAGACAACATTCCTACATGGGGATCTGGAAGAACAAATCTACATGAAGCATCCAGAAGGCTTTGTAGTGAAGGGAAAGAAAGAGTTGGTATGTAAGATAAAGAAGTCACTATATGGTCTGAAGCAATCACCTAGGATGTGGTACCAAAATTTTGACACATACATCCTTGGATTGGGTTTTGTAAGAAGAAGGGGCTGACCACTGTGTATATTCCAAGCAGGTTGGTAATTACTTCATTTATGTAGTGCTGTATGTTGATGACATGTTGTTGGTAGGAAATAACATGGATGTTATCAAGGAGCTGAAATCGCAGCAATCCTCCGAATTTGACATGAAGGATCTCGGTGTTGCTAACTTCATGATGGGAATGGAGATTAAAAGAGATCATGCAAACAGGAAAATCTGGTTGAATTAGAGAAAATATGTTGAGACGATATTGTAGAGGTTTAATATCCTTGGAAGTAAACTGGTCAAGGTTCCTATTGCTATAGGTGTAAATTTATTTCCAGATCAACGTCCCAAGACACATGAAGAAGAAGAGGACATGTCCCATGTTCCATATGTCAGTGTAGTTGGCATTTTGATGTATGCAATGGTCTATACTAGACCGAACATTGCACATACAATGGGAGTTTTGAGCAGGCATATGTCAAAACCACGGAAGAAGCATTGGACAATAGTAAAGATGGTCTTTAGGTATCTTCATGGCCCCACCAGTTATGGATTGTGCTACCAAAGAAGACCAGGATTGGACAAAGTGGTGGACATACATGGATTTGTTGATGGAGACTGGGCTGGAGATCTGGATCGTAGAAGATTTACAAGTGGGTATGTGTTTAACCTATTTGGAGGAGCAATCAATTGGATGAGAAAAAGATAGGCTGTAGTGGCACTCTCAACTACAGAAGTTGAATACATGGCAGCCACTCATGCAAGCAAGGAAGCAGTATGGTTACAAAGATTGTTTCTGGGTATTGGGTTGGTACAATAGACAATGAGATTAGATTGTGACAGTCAGAGTGATATCTTCCTGGCAAATAACCCAGCTTATCATTTGAAGACAAAGCATATCGATGCTCAGTATCACTTTGTGAGAGACATGGTTGAGGAAAAGAAGGTGTTGCTGGAAAAGGTTGACACTTTGAAGAATGTTTTAGATTCATTGACAAAGTCTGTGAGCACAGAAAAGTTCTCTTGGTGTAGAGTAACAATGGGCATTTTGTCCCTCGATTGTTGACGATATAATCCCCTAGAACCCTGGATGCAAAGAAAGAAACAAGTGGGAGAATGATCCATGGGATCAAATTTTGCTCAAAATTCAAAGTTATTGGAATCACTTCAAATAGAACAGGAGCACAGGTCTCATCGTCACGAACCCAATGCATCTCGTTTGGGTTCAAACGAACATCAGATGAGAGAGATAACACATTCTGTTCAAAACGACCAACAGGAAAAAGAAATTGTGCTGACTGTAAAGTCCATATAGTTTGTACGGATGTTGACGTGGCAGACCGCATGACATGTGGGAGGGTCATATGACACGTGGCAGAAAACCATGTGGATAGTTGGCAGTTGACGTGGTAGATATTGGTTGGAATATGTGGACGAATATTCTACCGACACATGGCATATTTTTTCCAATGGTTTGGTGCCACGTGGCCCAGTCGTGGGCTGCCACATGGCACCCTGTTATTGGTTGGTTGCATAAAACTTATTTCGATTCCATCGAACTCGACCCCGCAACCTCCACCTGCATGCAAAGTCTTTGCAAAGTCCACCAACCAACGCGCCATAACATGTTGCTTATTATATATATGGTGTGAATTATATTTGAGTTTGAATGTTTTAAAATTGGCGCGGGGGTCGGGCTGGGGCTTAGCCTCAGCCCGCGGTTATATTATTTATGTAATATGGCCACCAATTTAAACCTTGGTGCGCACACATTTCAAACTTTACACCCCAATCATATGTATATACCATGGGACCTTCGGTGAGTGCCCCCAACCATTGCCTTTTATTTTTAAAACATAGCCCATTTTTAATACACGCGGTCATATGTTGGTGCATTTGCCCTCAGCCTAGGCGGTTAAGGGCTAGCGTGTAACCATCCTACAATTTGTACCAGTTGTGTGGTTGCAACTAGTGTTGGGGTTTTCCACATATATGTGTGTGGGGGCTAGGTTGAGGGGGCAAGGGTACATTTTGGCAATCCAAAGACAATAAGTTTGAAGGAGAACTTCTAGGAAGCCTATCTTCTTCAATTTTTGGCCAAACGAGGTGCCAAAAAAGCTCAACTAGGGGTTTTTGGACGTTCTGAAGCCATTGGAGCCATCTATTTGGCATTTTGAGCATTGTAAAATGCATATTTGATCACTTTGAGAAAATAATACAAAATATTCATTGGAAGCTGGACCAGGAGATGTAGCCCAAGAGAGGGGTGAACTCCTTTATCATTTGTTGTGCTATGTGTTTTCTATTCACTTTTTATTGCTGCCATTTATATGAATCTTGAATGGGTAATTTCTATAAAAGTTGTGATGCAAAATTGATCCATTTGCATTTTAACACATGAATTAAATCTTGCAAATATTTTCAAGAATACAAGTCTTCTTCATTTTTAGATCAAGTTGGTATCAGAGCATAGGTTTTTGAAGACTTGATTATTTGCAAGTGTTTTGTTTTCTGATGCTCACAAGGTTGAAACTCACAAGAGGAGAAGGTAAACTTGTAGAGCCAAGTTCTCATCCTTCAAGAAGGAAGATTATATCATCACTGCAAGTTTCAAGGAGGCATTCACTAAGTATGGATCATGAAGAGAGTCATGAACATATTCTTGCAGAAGATGAAGATCTCAGAAAAGCTTTCATGGAAATGAGAGAAAGGATGAAACTCTTGATGGAAGAAAGGAATACAAGGTTGCAAGGTAAAGGCTCCAACCCTTCAAAACACAAGGGAGACAGTGGTGATAAAACTCCAAGTGGAAATGGAGGGAATGGTGCTTTTCCACCACCCTCACCTCCATCTTCTTCTTCTTCTACTAGTTCAAGACCTCTTCCAAATTCTCAAAAAGGACATGGTAAAACTCCTTCACAAATTCCTTTGTTAAAGCTTGATATTAAATTCGAATTGCCAATGTACAATGGAGACGTAAATGATAAATTAGATAATTGGATTCGTCAGATTGAGGTGTATTGTAGAATACAAAAAACTCAAGATGATGAAACTAAGATTCAACTTGCTTCTTTAATATTGGATAGTGCAACACTCATTTGGTGGGAAGCCAAGACTCAAGAGGACATGAAGAAACATGGTAAAATTTTAACCTCTTGGAATGATTTTATTGTTGCAATTA
>ML777676.1:451730-465028 GCA_009831015.1 Picea engelmannii
AAGCTTGCGGTGATGATATAATATTCCTTCTTGAAGGATGAAAACTTGGCTCTACAAGTTGACCTTCTCTTCTTGTGAGTTTCAACCTTGTGAGCATCAGAAAACAAAATACTTGCAAATAATCAAGTCTTCAAAAACCTATGCTCTGATACCAACTTGATCTAAAAATGAAGAAGACTTGTATTCTTGATATTATTTGCAAGATTTAATTCATGTGCTAAAATGAAAATGGATCAATATTGCAACACAACTTTAATAGAATTTACTCATTCAAGATGCATATAAACAATAACAATAAACAGTGAAAAAAAAACACATAACACAACAAATGATAAAGGAGTTCACCCCTCTCTTGGGCTACATTTCCTGGTCCAGCTTCCAATGGATCTTTGGTATTATTTTCTCAAAGTTCTTAAATATGTGCTTTACAATGCTCAAAATGAAAAATAGATGGCTCCAATGGATTCAAAACATCCAAAAATCCCTAGCTGAGATTTTTTGGCACCTCATTTGGCAAAAAATTGAAGAAGATAGGCTTCCTGGAAGTTCCCCTTCAAACTTGTTGTCTCTGGATCACGAAAATGCATCCTTGTTGCCTCAACCTAGACCCCACATGCATTTATGTGGAAAATCCCAGCACCGGGTGTAACTGCACAATCGGTGCGAACTGTAGGATAGTTATGGGTGCACCTAGCCCCTAACCTCCAAGGTTGTTGTCATAAGGGTCATGTGACCATGCGCAAATGCAAAACGGGCTCCATTTGAAAGGCGAATAGATAATGGACAAGTGGCGGGCATTGGTTGTATAACTGTTTGAACCACAATACAAATCTGTGCACGCGCTAATGGTATGACCAAGGGTCATATGGTATGGTATATATGACCGGGGGCTAGGGCTAATCCCCAACCCAGAAGCACCCCAACCATCTACATATGCAAATTCAAATAAAATTAAAACTATTACATAGTAAAAACGACTATGGTGGCGCATTGGCACCGCAGACTTTGCAAAGGATTTTCATGAGGGTGGAGGTCACGAGGTCGAATCCAGTTAACTCCAAATAAATTTTATACAACCAACCAATAATAGGGTGCCACGTGGCAGCCCATGACTGGGCCACGTGGCACCGTATAACCAACTGAAATCTGCCACATGTCGGAATATCATTCATCCACATATGTCAACCAATGAATGCCACATGTCGTACAATCCTCGCAATTCATCTCTGCCACATGTCGTACAGACATGCCACGTCAACATCTGTACGGACTGTACAGTCAACATCCATTTTTTTTTTGCCTATTTGTTGTTTTGAATAGAATGTGATATCTCTCTCTCCCGATGTCCGTTTGAACCCAAGTGAGTTGCGTTGGGTTCGTAACGACGAGACCTATGCTCCGAGTTGATTTGAAGTGATTCCGAGCACTTTGATTTTTTGAGCAAAATTTGATCCCCTGGATCACCTTCTTATTCTATGTTCATGAGAAATGAGAGATGCATGTAGCTCATCGAATGAAAATTGTGAAAGATTTTGTGTCTCTTCTATGGACACCATAATTGATTCAAATATTGTAGGCAAACTTCTTAAAATCTTTTCAACCACTCTCCCATCTTAAAAAGTTTCACCATATGATCTAATTTGGTTTACTGGTCAAATGATTTGAGTAAAGAATGAGTCTATTTTATCTGATTCTTTCATGTATATTGTCTCAAAATCCCTTATTAGCATTTGTAGCTTAGTTGTCTTCACCTTGCCCATTCCTTGGTATGTTGTTTGAAGAATATAAAATGCTTATTTTGACTGCTGCTCTTTCATTACATTCACCAAAAGGGAACAAAAAATAGAGTCTCATGTTCTGGACCGCTTATGAACCTGTTTTCTGTTGTTGCTACAACAATGCAACTTCTTGTCTTTTCACTTTTCTCTTTCTACATCATTGTGCTAAAAAACCACTCTCTTCTATTCATGTAGCTCAGCAAAAATAAAAATAAGAAATATTAAATGCAATTAATTTATACATTTGTGACAGTCCTGTATACATTTACTGTGTGTGTAAGTCCTCCTGCATGATTTTCATGGATCTCAAGGCTTACACTTCTATTTCCCATCTTTTGTTCTCCTCCCTCAGACTCTCACAATCTTTTGTTCTCCTCCCTCAAACTCTCGCAAAATCATTTCAGATTCTCGTGCTCCAGTTCCTTTTGTTTCAACTTTGTTCTACACATAGTAAATCGATTAATTAACCCGAGAAGAGAAAGATCTCAGTAATAATGGACTCTATAATTCTTTGAACCAAAGAATAAAATGTCCAAGGTTTTAATTCTCGCCTAGCTTTCTGATTCTAGAACCACACCTCTACTTGACGCGATAGAAAATTTAACTTGTTCACCAACGTGGACTTAATCTTCTGTCAATAAACTAATTACACCCTTATTGTAACAGTAAACTATAGTAATCCATTTTATCATTACATCATTGTTATGATACTCATTGTACTCTCTTACTTAAATATACCCTCTTTCTTTTCATTGAAACAACAATTCATTTTTTCATTACATCACTGTTAAGGTACTCATTGTACTCTCTTTTCGTTTAAATTGCACTTAAATATACCCTCTTTCTTTTCATTGAAACTGCAAACTCATCTAGTAGACGGTGTCACTGCAATTTCAAGTTAAATAATCCAGTTGAATATAATGGAGTGGGACAATTATTATTGCACTCTACTATGAGATAAATGCAAGAATTAAAAAAACATAAAATACAAATTTATAGGAGGTGGTCTTTTAAAATAATGATAATAATTTTTTTTTCATTTATAAAGTATTTCAAATTGACTATTTTTAATATTAATCTATCATTAAATTATAATAAATTTAACTATTTAAAACTCTCCAATTTCAAGTTAGATAATCTAGTTAAAATAATGGAGTGGGACAATTATTATTGCACTCGACTATGAGATAAATGCAAGAATTAAAAAAACTCTCCACTTCACTGATAACCTAACCTATAAACTAAACTGAATAACCTGTGCTAAACATCCGTGTGAGCATATCAACTTAATCTTTGGTGAAAAGAGCTGAAGTTGCATTGCATTGCCCGTAGAAGTCTGCTCTTTCTCGGTTTCATCGCTTATGTGCGAGGAGATGCCCGTAGAAGTCTGTGCTTTCTGCGTGACTGGTAATAGATGCGTGCTCCAGAAGGTTTTAAAGATGGACGACACATTGCAATTTCAATGTCAGGTAGCTTATAACTATTAATGTCTTATAAGTCCTTATAAACCTCAGATTTCAACTACCATTGTTGATAGATACGTTATTTGCGATCAAAGACTAACCATAATTGCATATGTATCATTAGTCGTTGGTTGTGATGGCTGAGAAATTGGTGGAATGGATCGAAAGCAAGCAAGGAGTTCATAAATGCCTCGGCTTGGAACGAATGGCTATGGGCATGTCTACCGATTCTCTACTCGAACCGCAATTTAGTCGGAAGTTTTGCTCTTCCGAGTGCCGCAACAATTGCCAAAACTGAAACTGAAAACGAGACAACCCTGTGTCTGAATCCGAAAGAGGCGAAACAGGCCAAAACTGAAACTAAAAGCTGGACAACCCTGAATCTGAATCTGAAAACGGGAGATTCATACTACATGGAGATTTATGCTGGATGGAGCTTGAATCTGAATCGTAGCAATTTACTCAATGTCGAAGTTTATACTGGATGGAGCTTGAATCTGAATCGTAGCAATTTACTCAAAGTCCATGGTCGGATCGTGCAGCGCAAATCGTCAAGCCATCGGATCTATGCCACGTACATGTCAAATCCGTACCATTTTCGTGGTATGGTCTGCTGCTTTGGCCATCCGATTGTCGACAAGTGGCGTGCATCCAGGGCAAATATCCAAGGGCTCTACAATCCCAATGTGTCGTTCATCTAGCGACCGGATCCAAGGGTACTAAACTCACCACATGGTGCCCATCCAATGAACCAATCCAGCAGTTCTCATCTTGCCACTTTGTGTGCATCCGACAGCTAAATCTGGCAGTTCTTATGTCGCCATGTGGCAGTTGTTACCGTTTTTTTTATGCAATTTGGTGTAACTTCATGTTGTCGATGTATGAGTTGTGGAGGCCTTCAATATGAGTTGATTCTTTCTGTATGGCTTGAGGTGTAACATCACGCTGTTGAGGGTGAATCTATATGAGTTCTGGACGCCTTCAACACAGGCTACTTCCAAGGCGACTCAAAACCCTGTCTGAGTTGTTGGGCCACCTGACCAGTAAAGAAATTCTGAATTCACTTACGAAGTCTAAAAACCAGCTGAAGAGGAATATCATTTATGGTTAAGTTAGATGAATTGTGTTGTGATTTTAATTAATTATATGTTATTTTTCTATTGTGTGAATACTTTTATGGAATGTATTTCCATTATTTTTTTCAAGAATTGATATATAAATCTTATTTACACAAATCTTATAAAATTTTATCTTGCTAAAATTATTTTAGTTAAAATCTATACCAAAAATTAAACTAAAATAGAAGAGAGATTTTAATTATGTTCGAGAGATTGATTATAATTACACAAAGCTTCACATTTATTATGGTCATAAGATAAAATAAGGTTACGTTGTAGCTCAGCAAAAATAAAAATAGGAAATATTAAGTGCAATTAATTTGTACATTTGTGACAGTTCTGTATACAATTGACTGTGAATGTAAGTCCTCTTGCATGATTTTAATGGCTCTCAGCGCTTACACTTCTATTTCCAGTCTTTTCTGTTCTTGTCCCTCAGACTCTCACAATATTCCATTCTCCTCCCTCAGACTCTCAGAACATCGTTTTAGATTCTTGTGCTCCAATTCCTTTTGTTTCAGCTTTGTTCTGCATATAGTAAATAGATTAATTACCCCGAGAAGAGAAAGATCTCAGTAATAATGGCCTCTGTAATTCTTTGAACCAAAGAATAAAATGTCCCAGATTTTAATTTTTGCCTAGCTTTCCGATTCTAGAACTTACGCGATAGCAAATTTAACTTGTTCGCCAACATGAACTTAAGCTTCTGCAATTTTTGTAAAAGTAAACTATAGCAATCCATTTTATCATTACATCACTATTATGGTACTCAATGTACTCTCTTTTCGTTTAAATTGCACTTAAATATACCCTCCTTTTGATTGAAACATCAATCCATCACTGTTATGGTACTCATTGTATACTCTTTTCGTTTAAATTGCACTTAAATATACCCTCTTTCTTTTCGTTGAAACTGCAAACTCATCGAGTAGATGGTTTCATTATCATTAAATTATTATAAATCTAACTATTTAAAGAAAAAAACTCTCCACTTCACATAAACTAAAATGAATAACTTGTGTTGAACATCCATGTGAACATATCAACCTAATCTTTGGTGAGGTCATTGATGTCCAACCTATAAAATCCATCCAATAGTTTGATGTCCAACCTATAAAATGATACATTCCAATCATTAATTTAGTGACTCAATCATTAATGGAAATTATTTAAAACACAACTAAATTAAACTATTTTATTTAAACTATTTAAAATAATTAAATTATATTTTAAACATACTATGATAGTTTAATTTTGAAAATAAAATATCATTTTATATTTTGTAAATATGTCTTATAATTATTATAATAATTATATTCAAAATTTATTATTTTATATTTTTATGGTATAATATTTTATGGGAATGGAAATGGAGTGAGGTCCAATATTTATATTTATAAGAACTTTGATAAGACTTATTGAACTTTGATAAGGTAAAAGAAGCCAGTAAAGAGGGAAAATGGGCAATAATTAGAAATCAAAAAGCTATTGTTAGGGATATAGACCATAAGAATAATAATAAATAGGAATTTGGGACACTTGGGATCCTTCTTTGGAATTGTCGTGGCTTTCCATGGCGCAAAGGTCCTATGATAAGTTGGATCCCGAGTGGTATTGATATTATCTATCTAGCTTAAACTTGGGAGCATGACAAGTCTAAGGTCCCTAACATGGAAGGATTTGTCTTTTGGTCGGCATGGAACAAAAGGTGCCACCGTAGAGGGATAAGAAGCATAGGTGCTTGTATTAGAAAAATCATTTCTCCTCACATTCATCTTCATAAGATTGACCCTCTTAAACAATACATTTGGATAGAAATTTCAAACACCAATGCTAAGAAGATGTATATAGCAATTTGTTATTTTGCACCTATTAATTCTACTTTTTATAAGAAAAATAATCGAGATAAAAATTTTCCCTATAATAATTTAGAACAAGATATTTATAATTTGAAAAATGAAGGTAATATCCTCCTGATAGGAGATTTTAATGCTAGGAATGCAACTAAACAAGTTACTCTTTTAGGTGATTATTCCAACCATAATCCTTTATGGCTAGATGAGGACCTTGTTTTATCTAATAGCTACAAAAGAAGCTCTCAAGACCTAATTGAGAATTTGTTTGGTGCTGAGTTGGTCAAGCTCTGCAGCTCTCAAGACCTAATAATTTACAATGGAGTAATGAAGTGGCCAAAATCCAACCAAATGACATGTATTCATGGGTTAGGTAGTAGTGTTGCAGATTATGTGATATCTGATATCCTTGTTTCCAACCAAATAACAACTTTTGACCTTTTAAATAACCACGAGTTTGATTATGATCATAAACCTTTTACCCAAACTATAAAATTTTCCATGCATAGGAGCACCATTGAATAGAATTATGATAATCAAATGAATTTGCGCTTTGACAAAAGTAAAGTTGACATTTTCTTAAAGGATTTAAATAGTAAATTAAAATTACTAACTTATAAGGACAACATTGAAGAACTCTATCATAATTTTACAGCTACCATTTCCATTTCCATTAACAAGTTCTTTTTTGAGGTGTCCCATATAGAGAATAATAGAACAACCAACCCTTGGTATGATAAATAATGTAAAATTGCTAGGAAAGCCATTAGGGATGCTTCTAATGAGCCCTTAAAACTTGATAAGATCAATATGTACAAAGCATTAATTAAAAGGAAAAAAAGATACTATATCAATAAAAGGCAAAAACAACTTTCACAACTATACAAGTTGGATCCTAAGAAGTTTTGGAAACAAATTCTAAAATGCAATACTAAAGAAAATAATAGTTTTCCCTTAATGAACTAGAATTCCTACCTTAAAAGTCTTTATGAGTTCCCTAATTCCATGGACACCATTCCTATTGTCCCTACAAAGGAAGAAGTTTTTTCTTTAGATGACATAGAGTTCGAGGTTAAGCGGCTTGCAAATGAGAAAGCTAAGGACATTGAAGGCTACCACGATGAAATTTTAAAAATCGAAGGGCCAATCCTTATCCCTCACATACACAAGCTCTTCAATTTAGCAGTCAAGTAAGGATTTCCTAAACCCTGGACGCAAAGCCTCATTGTTCTCGCTTTTAAAAATGGAGATAAAAACATTCCCTCTAATTATAGGACAATTATGATTAGCCTGATTTTAGCCAAGCTTTATGGAATAATTTTGGAAAAAAAGATTAACATTTGGCTAGAAAGTCATGGTGAAAGAGATAAAGGCTAGGCCGGGTTTAGGAGATATCATTCAACTGTGGACCATCTTGTTACCTTTAGGATCATTACAAAGGAGTTCCTCAATACTAAAACCAATCTTTTTTGTTGTTTTGTTGAATTTAGAAAAGCTTTTGACATGGTTCCTAAGAAAAGCCTTTGGAATAGGTTGGAAGAGATAAAAGTGCCTCTCGAGTTGAGGGCTGCTACAATAACCATGTATGAGAACGTTATTGCTAAGTTTAAAAACACTGAGGACTGGTCAAAAGAGATTAACTGCAATATCGGATTCAAACAAGGTTGTCCCTTGTCCCCTACCCTTTTTGGCATATACATTGATAAATTAGAAGAATGCTTGGAAAAATCAGGTTGTGTCGGCCCTACTCTCATAGGTATAGTCATCAATCTTCTTCTTTATGCCGATGATATCATTCTTATGGAAAGGAGTCCCCATGATCTTGAAAACCAACTAAGAATCCTCAAGGATTTTTTCTCCAATATGGGTATGATTGTTAATATTGATAAGACTAAGGTCGTGATTATTGAATCCAATAAGATCCCTTATGATACCTTTGTATATGACAACAACAACTTGGAGGAAGTGAATTCATACTAATATCTTGGAATTGATATTCACCACAATCTTAATTGGAATTATAGCATTGAGAAAAGGATTATTGGGGGATGGATAGCTTATTATGGGATTGGAAACAATTGTAAATCAGTTGAACTTTGGAGTTGGGATAAGGAGAAACTCTTTGAGACTCTTGTTATTAGATCTCATTTTCAAAATATTGATCACACTACCAACCTTCCTAACCTCTTAACTCAACAAAAGTATGGTGATCTTGGAAAGCTTCTCTTAATTCTTTTCGAGCACAAAAACAAAATTCTAAAGAATCACAAGTAATCACTTACCCTCTTAAGGTCCGATAGACCAATTAGGTCTTAGTGGACGTTAATCATCATCATCATCATCATCATTGTTTTTATTTCATAATACTCAACAAGTAGAGTTAACAGATTAACCTATGTTCATAGTATAATATAATATAATTAGCATTTTCAAAAAAATTAAAATTAAAATTTATTTATAACTAAATCATTAAGTAAAATTTGAAAAAAAAATGAAAATTAAAACTTATTTATAATTATTTTTGAAGTTTTAGTTTATTTTAAAATAATTTTATCTATTAAATTTTTAAAAAGTTATTTTTACAAAACTTATATTTCCTAAAAATAAAATAATTTAGATTTTTCTAAAAAAACCTTATAAATCTATTAAATGTTTAATATAAAATGGTGATTTCCACTTATATTTTTCTCTAATTTGTAATTTACTATATAATACATTTCTTTTATTAATCAATATTTTAAATTCTCTTATATTCATTATATTCTAACAAAAAAAAGTTGTGTTTTAATTTTTCATATAATTTAGAAAATTCAATATATTATAAAATATTTTGTACTTTTCTTTTTTAAATTAATAAATAAAAATAAATTAGTTTAAATTAAATAAACATCTACAATATTATTTTTTTAAATATAAAATAATATATTTTATTAAGCATCCTCCAATGTAAAACACAAAATAAAACCTAAAAATATAACTTTTAAAATATATTATTTTGTCTTTATTATTCTCTTACCTAACTTTTGGTGATGATATACTCCACTATGAAAATGGGATGATGATAGTTTATTGTTTAGCAAATTAATTGGTTTACCTACTTTACTTTAAAATAGAGTGAATGTTTGATATTTAAATTTACAATATACAAAGGTTGTGATTATCTAATCTTTTCATTGTTGAATGTTTTTTTGGTTCTAAGTTCTATTTAAAACTTATGTTAAATTATACAATTCACTATTACATAAACATGTTATATAGAAATAGTTTTTTTATGATGTAAAATTGTACAATCCACTCTTTTTTTTATGAATAAAACGAGAAAATTACTATCATAAAACTTTTACAATACATAAAATCCACATGGTTACAGTCTTTTAGTTGTCTCACCAAATTAGCGGAAACCGGAGCAAGTGGTAGACTGTGATGTCATTTTAAAAAATGGCAATCTACCATCTTCCATGTCAAACAAAAACTAGGGTAGGCAGCAGATTCGAGTATCTGCAACACTGTGCTAGGAAACCAAGACAAACAGAGGACATAGACAGAAAATTAAAGACATAACTATAAAACTACTCTGTAGGAGTGCAAGGAGCCGAGTTGAGAATGCTCGTGATAGCCAAAGCAAATAAATTACCCATTTTCACCTGAGGTCGTATCGCTTGGGTCACCATTGAGGGGGTCGTTCTTGGGCTAGATTTGTTGTTGAGTTTGAGTATTCCTCATACAACATGTGAATTATTTCATGCATGAGGGTGTCTCAGTGAATTTGATCAGCCATATAGCTTTTCAGCTCAAAAATGAGCGTTAATTGCTCTGGATGGAAGAAGGGAGGTGGTTCTTGGCTAAAATCCGAGAGTGGAAAGAGAGGTGGGGGCACCAAGATTTGGTCTCCCTCAAGCTCCAAACTACATACTGTCGCCGCCTCACCTAAGTCCTCTTGAGCCACTTCCATATCCTTCGTTGCCTCGAGCTTCTTTGTCGCCCCGAGATCCTCCATTGCCTCCACCATGCCTGAGTCTTTGATTTGAATGTTGTCCTCGGTATCGAGGTGGAGTAATTCTTCCTCAATTATACATGTAGTATCTTCCCTCGCCTCCTGTGCTTGCTGGATTATGGTTGGAGCACTTGTGCTTGTTGGGATTTGGCTGGGGGACTGCCAATTGTCTAGTATAGTGAAGAGGAGCGATTCATGAGGGACCTCGATAAGTTCCTTTGGAATCTCCTCCTCTATATATGACATTGAAGACATGTTGGGCTTCTCCCTTCTCTGAGTTCAGGCTATGGACAAGTCTCGCTCCAATTGTTGCACTCTCCATTGTCTAGCATAAAAAATGTACCAAGAAAGGTCGTGGCATGACCTGCCTCTTTCCCTTGGCATGGTGGGTCAAGGGAGGGTGCAAATGAGAAACATAAGAGTGAAGGGAGCAAGATGGTTGTTGCACCAGTGCTTATTGCATCCAGGCTGGAGGAACGAAGAGGTAAACTAGGTCCATCCTTTTTTACACAAGAGAATAACATTGATGCCCGACATGATCGTTGTACTGAGCTTCCCCCCTCCATCATACCTCATGACATCCATTTTACATGCGCGAGGGAACTGTCCTCCACTGCTTGATGGGAAGTAATGGCTTCCTTCCATTTCATGGTGAGGGGAAGGGTGCCAACTTGCCATATTCATGGCTTGGATTCAAGGTAGGCTAAGTGGCCTCCCTGCACTACGTGGGACCCCATTCGGGATCATACAATCTAGTCTTATATAAACATGTTCTATGTCTTTTTTTCTAAATTATTCATCTTATTAATTTTAAAAATAGTTTTTGATGTTTAATTAATAAGTGATTATTGCATGTAAATGATTGAAATATTTTGAAGTTTTTTTCATGGTTGAATTATTTTTTTTTATCAGAATAAGACTTTTTTCAAACAAAGATAATATAACAAGATTTAAATAAATTATTGTGATATGTAAGTGAATGTAGCCATAGATAAAAAAATATAGTGAACTATTGATATATATCTACACTAATGACCACGTTTTTTATTTCACAAACCTCATGAATTAATTTATGTGATTTTGGTTTAATTCACTTCTAGAATGGTGAAATAATTTATTTTTAGAAAAGCATTGACATTTCAAATAGAAGTGCTTATAAATAAATTTAGATAAGATTAAAGTCTAACCATATCTTCAAAAAGAGTGAAGGAGTTGGATTTCTTAAATAAGATGATGATGATAATCATTGTGAATATTCATGTGTGAATATTCATGCATGGTTCATGCTTATGTTGATAATGTTGAGCATCAATTAACTCTATACACCCCCTAAACTAAACATACAAAAACATTACAATAATATTCTTCTTATGAGGCTAACAATTTTTTTTAGCTAATTATACTAACAATAAATTTAATTCTCAAAACATCCTCAGCATAGAAAACCATCTAACTTCCTAAATTAGGTTCAAACTTAAAATTTGGTAGAAAATAGTGAGTGCAAAAGGGTTTCTTCCCTTTAGCCTGATAATTTGGAGCATGAATGAACTTTCAATTACATAAAGGTATGACATGGTGTTATTTTCCATAACTAAATTTGATTAATTCTTAAATATATTATCTCATGAAAAAATTATTTGATTTTTATAATAGATTTCAAAAATTATTGATTCATATTAAAATAAAATTATTTTTTAAAAATTCCAGCAATAATATGTAATGTTTAAAATACGAAAATTGAATTATAGATAAAATACTTTTCTCCCTCTCCATATTACTTGATAATTTTGATATTCTCTCTACCTCTCATATATGTCCACACACAAACAATTGCATGAACTATTCGAAACCTAAAACCCATTTGACACAATTTGGTTCCATGGCACCCAACGTTTTATATTTTTATTGTAAAATCCTCCCTAATTGTTATCATTCAAAGTCTGTATCTTCACAAATATTAATGAAAATTATTTAAAACCTACATGATTGTAACCAATATTAATGTAATTTTTAATTAACTGACCTTCGAGTGTCTAACCACACAAATATTAATGAAAATTATTTAAGCAAACTACATGATTTACAATCCATGGCAATGGAATTTATAGGTTTAGTAATTACCTTGGGGAGTCTTTCAATATGCCTAGTTATAGATCATTATAGATCATCACTCCTCCAAAATAGTTACAAATTGTTACATATTTTCACTCCAAAATAGTTATACATAGCTACTATGAGAGGAGTAGAATCATGAGATAGGAAAGAAAAAACAAACTAAAGTTGAAACATATGGGAAATTGATGGTTTTTATTTCTTTATCCATTCACCTAGGGTTCTAAACACTCCTCCATTTTTTTCTTTAGTGTTTCAACAATAATCTTTCTTGTGATTTTTATTTTTTTCAATGGTAAATTTTCTATTTTTTTTTTATCTAATTGTTAATAGAGGTTTTTTGGTTTGGAGGGTAATGGGATAGACACAAAATGGTGGTGGAAAGTTGTATAAAATTGAAAACTCCTAGGGAATATAGAGGTAATCAAGGCCATGCAAATAAAAGAGTAGAAGATGTGAAATTTATTAAAGGTATAGACTTGGTTGTTAAACATTTGGGAATCTAGAGATTAATTATAGAGGGTCATTAAGAAATCCTCATAAACATGACAATTTTTTTTTTACGAAAGACATGTAAGATTGAGAGAATGATCCTTTGGTGTAGATCAACTATCCAATCATTCAACAAAGTTCAATTTTCACATGTTTTTAGATCAGCAAATTTAGTAACAAACTTGCAATAAAATCATGCTATTGACTTCAAAGAATAGGATTTAATGAACCTCCAAATAGAATGCATTTCAGAGAGTTGGGATTGGAGGAAGAGACTATAGATTGCATGAATGTTAGTAGAAGTACACCAAATGACAAATAAGGAGGTCATAATGTAGAAATATCCATGTGTTATGATGATATTTTAGGCACATAATCTTAGCAATGACTAATAGTATTTCTAGAGTTACTACAAATTATTTTTAATAACATTGTCCTAAATTTGATTACACCTGAGATTTGTTTTTCAATTTTGTAATATAGAAAAT
>ML777676.1:474271-489261 GCA_009831015.1 Picea engelmannii
GACCTGTTCCTATTCCATCCCTAGGTAAATCTGTGTATTATGTTTCATTCATAGATAATTTTTCAAGGAACACATGGATTTATTTTCTTAGAAAGAAATTTGAGGTATTTGATAAATTTAAAGAGTTTAAGGCTCTAGTAGAAAATCAGACAGAGAAGAAAATAAAGGTATTCAGAACAAATAATGGTGGAGAATTCTACGAAAATGAATTCAAAGAATTCTATAAGAAGTGTGGTATAGCAAGGCAGAAGACTACTCCATACACTCCTCAGCAGAATGGAGTTGTAGAAAGGATGAATATGAAGCTGATGGAAAAAGCAAGGAGCATGCTCAGCGGTGCCAGGTTAGGACAAGAATTTTGGGAAGAGGCAATGGGTACAACATGTTACCTGGTCAATTTATCGCCATCATCAACGTTGGATGATAAAAATCCACAAGAGGTATGGTATGGAAAGAAACCCTCTCTTCAACATCTTAGATTTTTTGATTGTGATGCTTATGTACATGTTCCAAAGGAAAATAGGAGTAAGCTAGATAAAAAGGGCTGAAAAGTGTATCTTTATTGGTTATAAAGATGGTGTGAAAGGTTATAAACTTTGGAACCCATAAACTAATAAGACTGTTTGCAGTCGAGATGTTGTGTTCAGAGAGGTAAAATATGTGTCCAAACAAGAATTCCTAGTAATGCAAGATGAACCTAAGAAAATAGAGCTTGAGTTAGATGATGCAAAATCTGAATCATCTGAAGAAGAGGAAGCAAAAGAAGAAGAACAAGAATAACCTCACACCCTAGTATTGAGGAGATCAATGAGAGATAAAAAGAAACCAGAAAGGTATAATCCACCTGATTTTCATTCAAATTTATCTTTATCTATTACTGATGATGATCCTAGAACTATCAGGGAAGCAGTGAATTCAAGGGATAGTAAACTCTGGAAGAAGGCCATGGTCGAAGAAATGGATGCCTTGGATAAAAATGAGGCATGGGATATAGTCGAGTTGCCAGTTGGAAGAAAATCTGTTGGTAGCAAATGGTTGTTTAAGAAGAAGTTTAATGCACAAGGTAATGTGGAGAAATACAAAGCTCGGATAGTAGCAAAAGGTTATTCCTGGGTGGAGGGAATTGACTTTGGTGATATTTTTTCTTCTGTTGCTAAGTTAACTTCTATTAGATTTCTTTTATCTATTGCTATTGCTTTTGATATTGAAGTAGAACAGATGGATGTGAAGACAACATTCCTACATGGGGATCTCGAAGAAGAAATCTACATGAAGAAGCCAGAAGGCTTTGTAGTGAAGGGAAGGAAAGAGTTTGTCTGTAAGCTAAAGAAGTCACTATATGGTCTGAAGCAATCACCTAGGATGTGGTACCAAAATTTTTACACATACATCCTTGGATTGGGATTTGTAAGAAGCAGGGCTGATCACTTTGTATATTCCAAACAGGTTGGTAATCACTTCACTTTTGTAGTGTTTTATGTTGATGACATGTTGTTGGTAGGAAATAACATGGATGTTATCAAGGAGGTGAAATCGCAGCTATCCTCCAAATTTGACATGAAGGATATCGATGTTGCTGAATTCATTCTGGGAATGGAGATTAAAAGAGTTGTGCAAACAAGAAACTCTGGTAGAATCAGAGAAAATATGTTGAGACGATATTGCAGAGGTTTAATATGCATGGAAGTAAACCAGTCAAGATTACTATTACTATAGGTGTAAAGTTATGTGCAGATCAACATCCCAAGACACATGAAGAAGAAGAGGATATGTCCCATGTACTAGACTGGACATTGCACATGCAATGGGATTTTTGAGAAGGTATATGTCAAAACCAGGGAAGGAGCATTGGACAATAGTAAAGAGGGTCTTCAAGTATCTTCGTGACCCCACCAGTTATGGATTGTGCTACCAAGGAAGACCAGGATTGGACAAAATGGTGGACATACATGGATTTGTTGATGCAAACTGGGCTGGAGATCTGGATCGCATAAGATCTACAAGTGGGTATGTGTTTAACCTATTTGGAGGAGCAATCAGTTGGATGAGCAAAAGACAGGTTGTAGTGGCACTTTCAACTACAGAAGATGAATACATGGTAGCCACTCATGCAAGCAAGGAAGCAGTATGGTTACAAAGATTGTGTTCAGGTATTGGGTTGGTACAACAAATAGTGAGATTAGATTGTTATAGTAAGAGTGCTATCTTTCGGGCAAAGAATCCATCTTATCATTCAAAGACAAAGAATATTGATGTTCAATATCATTTTGTGAGAGACATGGTTGAGGAAAAAAAGGTGTTGCTCAAAAAGATTGACACTTTGAAAAATGTTACAGATTCATTGACAAAGTCTGTGAGCACAGAAAAGCTCTCCTGGTGTAGAGTGACAATGGGCATTGCTGCCCTCGATTGTTGACTATATAATCCCCTAGACCCCTAAATGCAAAGAAAACAACAAGTGGGAGAATGTTGGGTATGTGTTATATTGTTTGCATATGTGTGTGTGGGTGTGTCAAATATGACAACTGTGTCTGACGATCCCTCATACTAGTGCTCTGTTTGTGCCGTGTGCATCGGGTGATTTCCTAGGGGGGTTCCAGGGGGGGGCAAGTATGCCCCCCTGGTTACACGCAGTGTTCGACAATGGGTGGTAGCCCGGGGCAACGCCCCGAAATTTGTTTTTGGATGTTTTTTTCTATTTATAGTAGATTTTTTTATTTTTAGTTGTTTACTGAAAATAATCTCGGTTTTAGGGATTGGGGTTTTGGTATCTAGGGAATACCTAAAAAAATTGTATATATTGTATAGTGAATGGTGAAATTCAATATAATGAATATAAGAAAGGTTTTCCTGGTTGAGGGTTTCTAGTATATATCTTTGTGTACTATGTGAATGAACCATTGATTAAATAATGTTTTTCTTAAGAATCTATATGGATTGATTTACTTCACAGGTTTAAAACTTACAACATATATTCATAATATATTTTTCACATGCTACAACTTCAAACCAATATTCATTTGACAAATGTTTTTCTTTTAACATGCTCCTTGGCATTTCCATGACTGTTCTTTTTTTTCTTCTAGATACTTCATTTTGTTGAGGGGTGCACCTTGTGGTAAATTGTTTGTGAATTCCATGGTCATTAAAAAACTTTCTTAAGTAATTTGAAATGTATTCACCACCCCTATCCATTCTCAATGCTTATATGTAATGTCAACTTTGCTTCTCAACAGGGGCTATGAATTGATGAAAATAATCAAACCATTCATTCCTATTCCGTAGAAAGAAGACCCATATTTTTCTTGTGTAGTCATCTATGAATGCCAAGAAGTAGTAACTTCCACCAATTTATGGTGTTTGCATTGGTCCACACAAATCTTAATGAACAATATCCAATGGTTTGTTTGGGAAAATTAACTTTCGTGTTGGAAATGACTCCCTATGTTGTTTACCCAAAATGAAACTTTCATATATTCTATCTGGTTTTTCTATTAGTGGTAACCCCTTTGCCATTCTTTTCTTGTAAAATAAGTTTAAACATCCAAAGTTTAGGTGTCCATATCTTAGATGCCATAACCAATTTACATCTTTAATTTTTTCCTGAGAGATTACTTGAATGAGTGTTGTAGTTTTCTCTTCATCCTCTTGTGATTTTTTTGAAGGGGGTCTTTGAGCCAATTTTGCCTTCAAATCTGGTTTTAACCTTAGGGATTTGGACTTTAGCCATAAGCTGAATACTTGGAAATTTATGTAAAATCATGCATTGTTTGCTTTTGAAAAATATTCTATATCCCTTTTGAAGAAGTTGCCCAATACTCATTAAGTTATGCTTCAACAGAGGAACAAAACACACATCATAAATAAATAAATTCTCCCCCTTTTTGGTTACAATATTTATGTTTCCTTTTCCCATAACTGAAACTTTGTTATCATTCCCCAATGTAACTTCTTATTTTACACTTTCATCCAAACTAGAAAACATTTCTAGATTCCATGCCATACGATTGTTGCAACGTGGGTCTAAAAACCATATATCCTTCTTATTTTCTTATGCAATGTTGCAAGCTAAAAACATACTCGATGATTTTGGTTTTCTTTGATAAAATTTTAATTTTGTTGCCTAGAATTATATTGTTTCTTTCTACATTCATGTAAGTAATGACCATATTTTTTACAATAGTGACATTTAGTTCAAGATTTATCATACCTTTGGCCTTGATATTGATTTTGAGTTGACATTTTATTGTTTCCTCTTCCACTTGAGTTTCCTCTTGTGTTTCATGGGTTGGTTCTTCCACCTCTGTTTAAATTTCTACCTCTACCTATGAAATTTGATCTTCCTCTGGCTCTACCATGGAGACTTGTGCCTTGAAAGCATGCTCCAAAGTTGAATTTGCTGACCTGCTTAGTCTATGTTCATGAGAAATGAGAGATGCATGTAGCTCATCAACTAAAAATTGTGAAAGATTTTGTGTCTCTTGTATGGACATCACAATTGATTCAAATATTGTAGGCAAACTTCTTAAAATCTTTTCAACCACTCTCCCATCTTCAAAAGTTTCACCATATGATCTAATTTGGTTTACCAGTCCAATGATTTAAGTAAAGAGTGAGTCTATTTTATTTGATTCTTTCATGTATATGGTCTCAAAATCCCTTCTTGGCATTTGTAGCTTAGTTGTCTTCACCTTGCCCATTCTTTGGTATCTTGTTTGAAGAATATACAATGCTTATTTTGACTGCTTCTCTTTCGTTACATTCACCAAAATGGAACGAAAAATAGAGTCTCATGTTCTAGACCACTTCTCAACCTGTTGTCTATTGTTGCTACAACAATGCAAATTCTCATCTTTTCACTCTACTCTTTCTACATCATTGTGTTCAAAAACTACTTTCTTCTATTCATGTAGCTCAACAAAAAGAAAAATAGGAAATAGTAACTGCAATTAATTTATATATTTGTGAGAGTCCTATATACATTTACTGTGCGTGTAAGTCCTCCTGCACGATTTTCATGGATCTTAGCGCTTACAGTTCTATTTCCAGTCCTCTGTTCTCCTCCCTCATACTCTCGCAATATTCTGTTCTCCTCCCTCAGACTCTCGCAATTTTCAACTTTTTTATGCACATAGTAAATAGATTAATTACCCCAAGAAGAGCAAGATCTCAGTAATAATGGCCTTTGTAATTCTCTTAACCAAAGAATAAAATGTCCAAGATTTTAATTCTTTCCTAGATTTCTGATTCTGGAACCACACTTCTACTTGACATGATAGCAAATTTAACTTGTTCGCCAACGCAAACTTAATCTTCTGTCAATAAACTAATTACGCCCTTATTGTAACAGTAAACTATAGCAATCCATTTTATCATACAACATTGTTGTGATACTCATTGTACTCTCTTTTAGTTTAAATTTCAATTAAATATACCCTCTTTCTTTTCATTGAAACAACAATTCATTTTATCATTACATCATTGTTATGGTACTCATTGTTGGTGGCATCCACCCAGGCACCTACCTTAGCAGGCCCCGCGCCTGACCTCCTGGTCTTAAGGATCGTTCTAAATTACCCTCGAGATGGAGTGACTCCTTTGATTCTCCCCTAGAATATTTATTAAGATTTGACCCACAGGTCTATCCTGCTCGTTACATCCCTTAGGCTTGAGCATTTCCCCGTTCTCAATAAAAAATAACAAACGGGTTTCGGGGTTTTCCAATCCCCGATGTCACCAACACTTGCTTCCTCGAATCCCCGATTTCTGATATCCCGATGCGCTTCCTTTTAGCTTTAGCTCCTCCTGGCTATGCTCCCAGTCCACACGACCCTGCCTTATATGACCACAATCCTATCTCTTATCGAGATTTGGGCTTTCGAGTGTCAATATGTATTGGGCCTCTTATCCACGTATTCTCGATTTCCCGACAATTGACTTTTCCTTTTGGGGAATTTCCCGAAGGCTTCGATCTCGACCACAGGTCCTCAAGGATGGATGGCCCTCGCTGCTCCTTGCTATTTCACAATTCATGATTTCAAATGCTCTAGTTGCCTTATCTTAAGGATTCGCAAAACGTTGAATCCCGATATGCCGATTTGGCTTCCCTGTCGGGATTTCCCCCGATAGCCTCGATTGTCGCAACGCATCCTCTAGATATGGATGACCCTAATTGATTCTGGGACTTTCACTATGAAAATTCCCAATCACTCGTCTTCATGATTCCCGATTCCACGAATGCCGAAATCCCAAGGACCACGCCTCTCGTCGGAACTTTCCTCCTCCCGTCCATGAAGCTTAACCTTTGTGCAACTCTCGGTCAATCCAACGGCTAATGGGTATCTATGTGCAGATCCGGTGGTCCACAATCTCTTGAGATTGAAATCCAGATGCAACTATAACCTACTCGCTTCTCTAGCAGATTTGACGGCTGGCGGGGTTTTGGTAATCCTCCCCACAGATTTCTGAACGTTGATTTCTTACCTTTGATGATTTCTATGAAGGAAAACCAAGAACTCTTCCTTGGACTTGTCTACTTGCACTACAAACTTTCGATGCCCCTCTACATTTTCAAAGTCCTTACTACTCCTGAGCTTCTCACAACTTCAACCTCAAAGAGGATCCTTGCAAGCACTCCTCGAGGCGACCTCCAACCACTCTCAGGTGTTATGTACTTCGACTCTGTGCACACCTGCAGCAGCAGTCCTTCGATATTTTGCGCAGGTTCACAACCCTGAGACTCTCCATGGCCTGTGCACTCCTTGCACGACTCCTGTGCCTAGTCGCACTCTGAGGAAATTAGAACAAGAGCTACCTCTCCTGAGATTTCAAAGACAACCCTCTGAACTTCTTGTCGATGCACTCCTTGTGGAGAATTCAAATACACTCCTTACAGGAATCTTACTCAGACAGAGAAGCAATTGAAAATCATTCCCCTTACTCTTCCTCTCTCAGATTCCAAATATTCAACAGTAAATTATTCATACATAGCATAAAAGAAATTGCGTGACAGAAAGAATAAACCATTCATGAACGTAACATTCAAAGATGCATACACAGAGAATAAGTAAACACCATGAGTCTGAATCACAACTTTCTTTATATAAATTCAGAACTTTTGTACATGGAAGTTGCTACACATCTCTCTACTTTTTCTCTTCCTTTGTATTCATGCTAATGTTACAATAGACAATCAGGGTGTCTCTATCTCGTTTCTCTCTTTCTTTCTAAAACTGTCTAATCTAATATTCAATTCTACCTACCTATTTCATCTCATCATAAATGCCTCTATCTACTTTAGACGAGAGCAGGACGCTCAAGGTCTGGTTAAAATATAAAAGTAGGCCTCTCTTTACTATCACATTTAAGGTTGGTGCATTATCTTTGAGACAATTTCAAAATTTGTGTTGGGCTTGTCCATCTGTCCTTCACTTCCGCGCTGGCTCGCTTGATGTGGGTGATGCTCCTGCATCATACTCCCTCACTTGAAAATATTCATGGGCTCCTTTCCATGAGCTCGTGCATGGTTCGTCCATGCCTCTGTATCTCTGCTTCATTCTCCCAGATGGCATCTTCAACTGGATGGTCCTTCCAGTTGATCAAATATTCAAAGTACTTCTTTCTTCTGGTCTTCTTACCCACTCGTTTATCCAGTATCTGCTCCATCTGTGGCTTATCTACAACTGGCATGTTCTTTCTCCACTGAACCTCTGACTGTCCATCATTTGTTCTTGCTTCCTCATCCTTGCATGGGTATAAATCTGAGACATTGAATATCAGAGAAATTTCGATCCCATCGGGTAATTCAATCTCATAAGCATTTTCTCCAATTTTCTTCAAGACCCTACATGGTCTGATCTTCTTCATCTTCAATTTATTATACGTTCCTCTCGGAAACCTTTCCTTTCTCAGATGTGCCAAAATCAAGTCACCAACTTCGAATTGAAGTTGTCTTCTGTGTTGATATTCTCTCCGATTATACTCCTGACTTGAATTCTACAACTGCTCTTTCACTCGGCTGTGAAGTTCCTTCATTGCTTCTGCGAAATCTTCTGCACTAGTGCTCCTAGTTGCATTCTATTCTGAATCCCTCAATTCAGAAATTCCCCTCGGCTTACGCCATAAACAATCTGAAATAGACTCTGTCCTGTACTTTTGTTCATTGAATCATTATACGCAAACTCTACCTGTGGCAATATATTGTCCCAACTGCTATGGTGCTCTATCACGAAGCTTCTAAGAAAATCTCCTAGACTTTTGTTTACCACTTTTGTCTATCCATCCATCTGAGGATGATAAGACGAACTAAATAACAAGTTAGTTCCCAGCTTCTTCCATAAGGTTCTCCAGAAATGCCCTATGAGCTTCGTATCTCTGTCCGAAACTATGTTCCTTGGCAAGTCGTGAAGTCGAATGACTTGTTTGAAAAACAGGTTCACGATGTGAGTCGCATCACTGGTTTTCTGACATGGGATAAAGTGTGAAATCTTGAAAAATCTATCCACCACCAAAAAAATCGAATCAAATCCTCTTTGCATCCTTGGCAACTCCAATATGAAATCCATGCTAATTTCATCCCATGGCTTCTCAGGTATGTGTAATGGTTGATAAAAACCTGCATTATGCTTCCTTCCCTTCGAAAGCTGGCAAATTATGCATCTGTCTACAAATCTCTTGACCTCTGATCGCATCCCTGGCCAAAAGTATGATTCACTCAACCTTGTGAATGTTTTGTCATGACCGAAGTGTCCGACCAATCCTCCACTATGTTTCTCCTTCAGCAGATTCTCCCTCATGGAGCAATTCGGAATACATAGCTGATTTCCCTTAAACAACAATCCTTCCTGGATCATGTATTCATCCTATTTGCTGCTATCTCTGAGAACTATATTCTCATCTGCTTCATACGCTTCCTTAAATTCTGGGTCATCTGCGTACATGTCCCTGACATCATCAAAACCCAATGTTTTGACTTTGAACTCCTGCAACAACAAACACTTCCTGCTCAAAGCGTCAGAAACTTTGTTTGCAGTACCAGAAATATGTTTAATCACAAAAGTGAAATTCTGCATATATTCAACCCATTTGACATGTCTCTGATTCAACTTTTCTTGTTGAGTCACAAACTGCAGTGCATGATTGTCACTATATAAAAAAACTCTTTCGGGATCAAATAATGCCTCCATTTCTTTAATGCTTGTATAATAGCATAAAACTCCTTATCATAAGTGGAGTATTTCACTTTCACTTCATTCATCTTCTCACTAAAGTACACTATCGACCTGTCTTCCTGACTCAATACCGCCCCGATTACAAACCTTCTTGCATCGCATTTCACTTGAAATGTTTTTCGTAAATCTGGTAACACCAGAACAGGTTGTTCCATGATCTTCCTCTTCAACAAATTGAAACTCTTTTCGGCTTCTTCTGTCCACTGGAAAGATTTATGTCTTTTCTTCACTGAATCCATTATCGTTGTGCTAACTCCACTAAAATTCCTGATGAACTTTCAGTAGAAACTAGCCAACTCGTGAAAACTTCTTACCTCAAAAAGATTCTTCGGTGATGGCCAATTCTTAATTACTTCCACCTTATCTGGATCCATCCTCAACTCATTTGTAGAAATAACAAATCCCAAATAGATGAGCTCTGTCTTCATGAATGAGGATTTCTTCATGTTTATCAATAGCTTCTCCTGCTGCAATTTCTGCATCACTGTAGCCAAATGCTTCAGATGCTCCACTGTTGTTTTACTGAAAACCAGTATGTCATCCAAATACACAATGACAAATTTCCCGATGAACTCCTTCAGGACTTCGTTCATCAACGTCATGAAGGTACTTGGCGCATTTGTTAAGCCAAACGGCATAACAATCCATTCATACAACCCCTCGTTTGTTTTAAATGTTGTCTTCCATTCGTCACCTTCTTTCATGCGGATTTGGTGATAACCGCTTTTCAAATCAATCCTTGAAAAATATTTGGCTCCACTTAAGAAATCCATCAAATCATCAATCCTCGGCAATGGAAATCTATACCTAATGGTTATCTTGTTAATGGCTCTTGAATCAGTGCACATCCTCCAGCCTCCATCTTTCTTCGGACTGAGTACTGTCGGAACAACACATGGACTCAAGCTTTCCCTAACCAAACCCTTGTCCAACAAATCCTAGACTTGCCTCTTAACTTCTTCATTCTCTTGTGGCATCAATCTATATGCGGCTTTGTTTGGAAAACTGGCTCCTGGTATGAGATCAATATGGTGAATCACACTTCTAATTGGTGGTAATGAACAAGGTAATTCATCCACTACTATATCAGCGAACTCTTCCAGCAGTTCCTGAACCTCTTTTGGTAAATCATCCACTTTTGTGCTAGTCAGAACAATTCTCGGTTTCCTAACGACAATAAACTATGGATCCTCCTTCTTATTAACCTCTGTAAGAAGTTCCTTCCCACTCATGAGAAGTATTGTGTTGCTTACTTCAGGCTTCACCTCCTTATCCTTAATTGGAAGCAACATGTGTGTCCTCCCATTCTTCTCTAGGGTGTATATGTTCGTTCACCCATCATGAATCACATTTCTGTCATATTTCCATGGTCTACCAAGCAATAGATGACAAACATCCATGGGAATAACATCACACAAGATCTTATCATTATATCCTCCTATCTTAAATTCAACTAAACATTGTTTAGTGACATTTACCTGATGTCCTTTTTGTAGCCACGAAACTTTGTATCAGCTCAGATGTTCAATCGTCTCCAGCTCCAACTTTTCTACCATCTCAGTTGAAAATAGATTATCTGTGCTACCACTGTCCACAATGACCTTGCACATTCTATCCCTGCTTTTGAAAGCAGTCCAAAAAAGTCTAGTCCTTTGGATTGAACTCCCCACCTCCCTTTCGGGTGTCAAAAGAACTTTCTGCATCATCAGTGACCTTCCACCTTCAACATCCTCTGCCTCAACATTTTTCCCCTGTGATTTGGAAATGTGAGTCTCTCCACTCTCTTTCTTTTTATCAGGACAGTAATAAGACTTGTGCCCATTCTTTCCACATGTGAAGCATGTAATTACTCCATCTCTACCTCTTCCACTACCTCTAGTACGAGGAAAAGTATTATGATCAACATACCCTCCTATTTGCTCAGTATGTTGTCCTCTTTGTTCAGCATATTGTTATCACTGTGAGCTTCCACCTCTCTTAGTTATTTTGTATTTAGGCTCAGACCCGAACTTCTAGTCCTCCTTGGGCTTCTGATATTTGTCTCGGGCAACTAATTTGCCTCTGGGCTGACTTCTGCCTCCACCTCTTTGACTCGTCTTTTGGCTCAGCTTCTCTTCCGCTCTCAGAGCCATCTGATAAGCATCTTCCACCATTCATATGGTCAACATACTCATCTCATCCTGAATCTCGTATCTCATTCCATTCATATACCTAGCTACCTTTTCATCATTGCTTTCACGATGACCTGCCCTGATATTCAACCTGTAAAATTCTTTTATATATTCCTTCACTGACATCAGCTTCTCTCTTAGGTTCTGCATCCTCCTGACCAGAGTAATTTGATAATCCTTGGGGATGAATTATTATTTCATCTTTGCAATCATCCTATCCCAGCTCTTAATTTTCTTCTTGCCTTGACAACGCCTATCCGCTTGTAGTTCATCCCACCACAATGTTGCATGTCCTTTTAATCTCATGACGGCATGCTTGACCTTCTTGTCCTCTTCGAGATATTCATAGTAAAAATATGTGTCTAGAGCTCTAATCCAGTCTAGAATCTCTTCTACATCCAGATTTCCCTCATAAACTAGAATGTCCATCTTCGCCTTTGCACCCATTCTTGCAACAGATTTAAGCAAGCGTTCATTTGCTGCATCTTCTGCTATGATTTCTTCTTCTCCATTTCCAACATCATCTTCATTTTCGGACTCACTAATATCTCCTACATCAGCTGGGAATTTTTGTCTTATCTCCACGTCCACAAGTCTGGCGCGTATATTATGCAGATCTCTTTCTACTTCTGGGTTCTGCACCTGTCTACCCCTTCCTCTGGACGTCTCCCTTTCCTCCTCTAGATCGGGTGATTGTCTATCTCTTGTTCTCAGTGGCATGGTGAATCTTCCTTCTTCCTGCTACAGAAAGCAAAGAAGCTTCTTTTCTAAGCTATGATACCACTTGATGGCATCCACCCAGGCACCTACCTTAGCAGGTCCCGCGCTTGACCTCCCGATCTTAAGGATCGTTCTAAATTACCCTCGAGCCGGAGTGGCTCCTTTGATTCTCCCCTAGAATTCTTATTAAGATTTGACCCACAGGTCTGTCCTGCTCGTTACAGCCCTTAGGCTTGAGCATTTCTTCGTTCTCAATAGAAAATAACAATCGGGTTTCGGGGTTTTCCAATCCCCGATGTCACCAACACTTTCTTCCTCGAAACCCCGATTTTCGATATCCCGATGCGCTTCCTTTTTTCTTTAGCCCCTCCTGGCTATGCTCCCAGTCCACACGACCCTACCTTATATGACCACAATCTTATCTCTTATCGGGATTTGGGGTTTCGAGTGTCAATATGTATTGGGCCTCTTGTCCACGGATTCCCGATTTCCCGACTCTCGATTTCCCAACAATTGACTTTTCCTTTCGGGGTATTTCCCAAAGGCTTCGATCTCGGCCATGTGTCCTCAATGATGGACGGTCCTCGCTGCTCCTCACTATTTCACGATTCACGATTTCAAATGCTCCGGTTGCCTTGTCTTTAGGATTCGTGAAACGCCAAATCCTGATATGTCGATTGGGCTTCCCTGCCGGGATTTCCCCCGATAGCCTCGATTGTCCCCACGCATCCTCTAGAGATGGATGGCCCTAATTGATTCTGGTACTTTCACTATCAAAATTCTCAATCACTCATACTCATGATTCCCGATTCCGTGAATGCCGAAATCCTGAGGACCACGCCTCTCATCAGAACTTTCCTCCTCTCATCCATGAAGCTTAACCTTCGTGCAACTCTCAGTCAATCCAACAACTTACAAGTATCTATGTGCAGATTCGGCGGTCCACAATCTCCTGAGCTTGAACTACGGATGCAACTATAACCTCCTCACTTCTCTGGCAGATCTGACGGCTGGCGGGGTTTCTCTAATCCTCCCCACAGATTTTTGACCGTCGATTTCTTCCCTTTGATGATTTCTATGAAGGAAAACCAAGAACTCTTCCCTGGACTTGTGCGCTTGCGCTACAAACTTTCGATGCCCCTCTACGTTTTCAAAGGCCTTACTCCTCCTGAGCTTCTCACAACTTCAACCTCAAAGAGGATCCTTGCACGCACTCCTCGAGGTGACCTCCAACCACTCTCAGGTGTTATGTACTTCGACTCTGCGCACACCTGCAACAACAGTCCTTCGATATTTTGCTCAGGTTCACAACCCTAAGACTCTCCTTGGCCTACGCACTCCTTGCACGGCTCCTATGCCTAGCTGCACTCTAAGGAAATGAGAACAAGAGCTACCTCTCCTGATCTTTCAGAGACAACCCTCTGAACTCCTTGTTGACGCACTCCTTGCGGACAATTCAACTGCACTCCTTGTAGGAATCTTGCTCAAACAAAGAAGCAATTGAAACTCATTCCCCTTATTCTTCCTCTCTCAGATTCCAAATATTCAACAAGAAATCATTCATACATAGCATAAAAGAAATTGCATGACAGAAAGAATGAACCATTCATGAACATAACATTCAAAGATGCATACACAAAGAATAAGTAAACACCATGAGTCTCCATCACAACTTTCTTTATATAAATTCAAAACTTTTGTACATGGAGTTTGCTACACAGCTCTCTTCTTTTTCTCTTCTTTTGTAGTCATGCTAATGTTACAATACACAATGAGGGTGTCTATATCCCGTTTCCCTCTTTCTTTCTAAAACTATCTAATCTAATATTCAATTATACCTACCTATTTCATCTCATCATAAATGCCTCTATCTACTTTAGACAAGAGCGGGATGCTCAAGGTCTGGTTACAATATAAAAGTATGCCTCTCTTTACTATCACATTTAAGGTTGGCGGATTATCTTTGAGACAATTTCAAAATTTGTGTTGGGCTTGTCCAACTGTCCTTCACTTCTGCGCTGGCTTGCTTGATGTGGGCGATGCTCCTACATCAATTGCACTCTCTTTTTGTTTAAATTGCACTTAAATATACCTTCTTTCTTTTCGTTGAAACTGCAAACTTATCTAGTAGTAGACAATGTCACTGCAATTTCAAGTTAGATAATCCAGTTGAATATAATGGAGTGGGACAATTATTATTGCACTCGACTATGAGATAATCGCAAGAATTAAAAAAACATAAAATACAAATTTATAGCAGGTGGTCTTTTAAAATAATGATAATAATTTTTTTTTCATTTATAAAGTATTTCAAATTGATTATTTTTAATATCAATCTATCATTAAATTATAATAAATTTAACTATTTAAAACTCTCCAATTTCAAATTAGATAATCGAGTTGAATATAATGGAGTGGGAAAATTATTATTTCACTCGACTATGAGATAAATGCAAGAATTAAAAAAACTTTCTACTTCATGATAACCTAACCTATAAACTAAACTGAATAACCTGTGCTAAACATCCATGCGAGCATATCAACTTAATCTTTGGTGAACAGAGGTGAAGCTGCATTGCATTGCCCGTAGAAGTCTGTGCTTTCTCGGTTTCGTCGCTTATGTGCGAGAAGATGCCTGTAGAAGTCTGCACTTTCTGCCTTACTGGTAATAGATGTGTGCTCGAGAAGGTTTTAATGATGGAGGGCACATTGCAATTTCAATGTCTGGTAGCTTATAACTATTAATGTCTTATAACTCCTTATAAACCTCAGATTTCAACTACCATTGTTAATAGATACGTTATTCGCGATGAAAGACTAACCATAATTGCACATGTATCATTAGTCATTGGTTGTGATGGCTGAGAAA
>ML777676.1:520372-563572 GCA_009831015.1 Picea engelmannii
AGATTTTTGACTGCTAATAATGTCATCCAGAACTTTTGAGCTATTCTGCATATTTTTCTTTTGAATATCCTTTCTTAGTGTGACAATCTCTGCTTCTAGGTTTCCAATGATCCCGTCCTTTCCTTCTAGATGTTCTTTGAGTGATTCTTCAATTCTTTTATATTCTTCTATTAGAAACTTCAATTTTGTAATAATTTTTTCTAGTTCTTGAGTGTCTTTTTTCTTATCTACTTATGCTTGTAGTTTCTTGGTTTTCTTCTTTCCTCTTCTGATAACTTCTATGGCACTCATTAATTCTTCTCGGAAGTCAACTTCTGCCTCTTCAATTTCTTCTTCATATGATTCTTCATATTATTCTTCAGAGTCTTCTTTATCAAAGTCTTCTACTTCCATGAATAGAACTCTCCCCATTTCACTGTCATTGACTTCATCTTCATCTGATGATGAGATGTCTTCTTTGGTGCAAAAGTTTTTCTTGAAAAATTTCTTTGTAGTTCTTTTACCTTTATATGTTTGTCTTCCTTTTGAGTAACCTTCATCATTTCTCTTTTTGTTATGAGGACATTTGTTAGCAAAATGACCAAGACCATCACAATTAAAACAAATTAAAGGAATCTTACCACTGTACTTACCGTTGGTTCCCTTGCTCAGTCTTTTGACAAAGTTGGCCACTTCTTCATCATCTTCTGAGACGTCATTGTTGCTGCTATATTCTTCTTGTTCATCTTTCTTTTGCTTTGATCTTTTGGATGCTTTGAAGGCTTCTTCTTTTACATCTGGATTTTCCTGTTTAGTTCTCATCTCATATGCTGTGAATATTCCATGCTATTCATCCATGCTTATTGAGTTTAGATCCGATCTTTCTTCTAGTGCTGATATATTAGGGTTGAATCTCATACGAAGAGATCTTAGTACCTTTTGAACAATTACAGATTCTTCGATTTCTTCTCCCAATCCTATGATTGCATTCACAGTTTCATCGAATCGTAAGAAGTAGGCTGCGATATCTTCATCTTCCTTCATTTTTAGTTGTTCGAACTGAACTCTGTAAGTTTGAAGCTTTGTTGTTTTGACTTTTGAATCTTCTTCATAAATATTTCGAAGCTTCTCCCAAATCTCTTTAGAAGATTTAGAATGTGCAACTTTGGTGAATACCGTATCACTCAGACCATTCAAAATTTCATTTATGGATTTGGAATTATCCTCACCAAGTTTCACTTCTTTGTCACTTGTTGGTGATGTGTATCCATCTACAATTTATTGCCAAATCTGATATCCCTGTGCCTGCATATATTCCTTCATCCTTATGCTCCAAAAATCATACTTCTATCCATCAAACTGTGGTATTCCATTTTTATATGAGTTGGTACTCTCCATAATGTACCCTTCAGTGGTTAAACTGATTTCTGAAGGAACCTACTCTGATACCAATTGTTGGATCACTGAGACGGGGGGTGAATCAGTAATCCAACAATTATAATCCTTTTTCTTCAAATGTTATATCAATGTAGAACTATTATCCAATAATGAGCAGTAATAAATAAACAATCACACACATGCACAGTACACCCGTGTTTTACGTGGAAATCCAAATCGAGAGAAAACCATGGAATATTTTTTCTTATATGTATTGAATAATTACATTCATTGGAAGCACCAACTTCCTTTGTTTTCCAGCTGCAACTGGAAGGAGGCTCCAACCTCCTAGTTTCTCAGGCTACAACCTGAGGGAAGTTCCAACTCCCCAAATCTTTGGCTACAACCAGAAGGAGGCTACAACCCCCAATGTTCTCCAACTAAAACCGGAAGGTTGCTACAACCACCTATCTTTCCCCCGTCCTGCCACCCTAAAGTAGAAGTAGAATGATGGAACCACTGTCACACTATCACTACAAGATATACTGCTATAAACCTGTACCAATAAGTCTGAACCATGTATCAACCTATACCTCAACCTGTAATCAACCTGTAATCAACTTGTACCATAAACAAGTGTATCAACCATGCACCAACCTGTAATCAACCTATACCATAAACAAATGCATCAACCATGCACCAACCTGTAATCAACCTGTACCATAAACAAGTGCATCAACCATGCACCAACCTGTAATCAACCTGTACCATAACCAAGTGCATCAAACCATGTACCAAGTATGTTCCAATCATGTGTCAACTATTCATAAACTATGAATCATCAATATTTACCAACATCATCAACTATACACTTCATGTATGTGTCAACTCATCAACTACTTGTCTCAACCATGTACTCAACATGTGCCAAAACCAAAAGACCTCATCAATTTTATCATCCAAATATGCTTTGTAGCTCTGTAATGGACCTGGTGTATATGATCAAATTCTTGCAAACCTTCCTTAACTTTAAAAACAAGATACTATCATTTTCATCAAACTTTTCTTTAGTCTCACATTCCCAGTTTTGGATTAGTCAACAACCCTAACTTGAAGTAATCATAACTTTGAACTTGTAATGTATAAAGGTCTGAAACTGACACACAATGTTCATCAGTGTGTTTTATGCAATTCCTCCAAGTGGCACTACTTGGAACCTCTCTGAAAAGGAGTTATAGCAAAAATGACAAACCTTGCTTAATTATGGCTTATTCTAGAGAGCGACCTTGTAGAGAATTCCCTGCAAAAAATATTTGATGAAATATCTGATACTGTTACACAGAATACTACAGACTATACCCTAACCAACACATTTGGTCTCACTGAATTTGGATCTGTTATGAAGAAGTTATGACATTTTTACCCGAAACACCTGATTTTGACTAGTTCGAGGACTGACCACAAACCCTATTTTCCACAGAGTGTAACTCCCAAAATACAACGACCCACAAGCTGAATTTTTAACCATAGATACTTGTATATGTTTTCTCACTTGCATATCAATTTTAGGATCCGAATCATTATATAAAAAAAAGTTATAGGGAAAATGGTGAGATGACCTGAAAATAACATACCTTGGAAATCACCATCAAAAGAATTTATCCTTCCTTGCATTTTGGCCTTATTTTCTTCACTTTCCATAGAATTTCAGCTTAGATATCATTTTTAAACCTCAGACACCTATAGATATTCAATATGCTCAAGTGTGATTCAAATGAGAGATCCTTGCCTCTTATTTATACTCTCCAAGTAGCTTCCTTAAAAACATCTTCCAGGTCATTTGGCCCCACTTTCCTTATTTTAGGGTTGGGTCCACTTCTAATTTTCCATTAAAATTATTATTGAAATAATTTATTTTTTATTCACTTTCAATTATAATACACTCATCACTTCACTTTATTATTTACCTTTTAAAATCTCTTAAACCACTTTGATTACTTTGATCTTTTGTGGTTTCTAGATGACATATGAGGGTCCTCCAACTTCGTAAGGCCATAGCTCTCAAACCGTGAGGAGTTATGTGACGTTCTACATACCACTAAAAATGGCATGACATGTACTATCCATATAGAATACTATTATCTGAAAATATATCATAACTCATACCATTACCCATCAAACAAACTTGGGTCCATTACCCAAACCTGGGGTCTCCAACTTCTCATGGCCATAACTCTCTAACCATGAGGAATTATGTGACATTCCACATACCACCAGAAATGACATGACAAGAACTATCCATCTAGGATATTTTCCCTGACAAATTCACTTTCCTTCATCTCATTATTCCACAATTAAGCATGGGTTCTCTTACTCCACAAAGCGTCTTCCTGTGAGAGCTTTCACCATAAGGGGACCACTTTGGAGCTCATTCATATTTACTTCTTATCAACCATGACAAAACAATAATGAATCATATTTACATCAAACACTATTGGGTTCATTACCCAAACCTTTGTGCTACGGGTCTTTCTTCAAGGGTTGAAATCAATGACAACCGACATTAATCAACAGATACAACTCCAAAAAATTCCACTTAGGATATTGCCACCATTATGGAACAATTTCCTCATCCCAAGCCTTGATGACAAGGTTATTTTTAAGCGGGGGGGATATGTTAGGGACTAACCTCCCTAACCCATCACATAGGTGGAATAATATACTTTCTATGTAATAAAGGCTCACATTAGTTTATAAGGCCTATTTAATAAATGAGAACAAGTCAATGTAAGAAGACCTAATAGAAGCTTTCACTTCTAGAAAGATCCTCCACTAGAAGGTTCTTTAAAAGATATAATTGGTATAAATAAGAGTAGGATGCATGAGAAGTATTTGTCTTGAGAATTATTGTAATGTGTCTTTTCTTTGTTGGAGGTTTCCCCCTTGAAGAGGCAAGTGAAGATTATTCTCTCTGAATAAAGGTATCATTTCTAGTGTTTCTCTTCTCAATATTTTGTTGTTCCATAGAAATATGTTAAATATTCATGTTTACACATATTATATTATGGTTGGTACCTTACACATCTTCATTTCATAATGAACTTAGAATATTAAAGCTTTAGAATGAACTATTATGATGCAAATAATTATATACATTATGATAGTTTTGAATTCTTGATTAGGTGATATTAAATAGCTTCGACACTTTCTTACTTAAAAGTTTAGGAAAAAGTGTGTTCTAGTTCACTCATGCATTCTGAAATGTTATGTATATTAATGATATGCCACAACTTTTATTCATTAATTTACTTAAAAAATGATTTTAAGACTTCAATCTATATACTTGTGACATTGTCCATACTTGCGAACAGTTATATTTGTGCAGTTCTATTTCAACTTTTAAAGCAATAGAATAGCCACGACCGCTTATATTTTTATTTTAAACTATACACAAGTATGACATCATTACATGTTTCAAGTATCTCATAATAACTTTAACTTTTAGCTTTGAATTATATACACTAGCCACATTAAAATATTTTTTTTTAAAAGCACGAATAAAGAGTTTTGCTACTAATTCAGCTTGTTAATATAGTTGTTATTATTCCTTAGATATTATTAATGTAGTTGGAGATATTATTAATAGTTGTTGTATGTTATATCTAATATGAATCTACTAGAGAAGAAACAATGTTTATAGGGCAGGGATATTTTCCACTCTTTTTAAATCTTTGATCATCTTCTAGGTATTATTCGTTTTGATTTTATATTCAATGGGTAGTAAGGAAGATTTTATTATAATTTTAAAATTCAATGCAAGACTCATTACCTCATTATTTTTCATAAACTTGAATGTATTTTGGTGGAATCTAAATCTGTGGTTATATATTTAACATTAAATTGTAAATTGTTCAAATCTAACAAGGATAGCCTCTATATTGTTTCTTCTAGTATGAAAAATATGCACAATCTCCTCAAAATAGGTCAACTGACATATTCAAATATTCGGTTTAACTGTTGAGAAGAGGAAGTCTAAATACTACAAATATTTTATCAAATTTTATTTGATTAATCAAAACTATTTCCAACATGATAAGCTTAAAAACAAATGAATATTTCCAAAACAAAGGCTAGAGCTCACGACCTCCATAGACAAATTGATAGTGTGACTAGCCGAAAAAAACCTTGGGATGAGAGACTTTGTAAACTTTTTCATATAAGGAAGTCAAAGATGAACATTTCTCCCTTTTAACATGCCCCATCCTTAACAATACAAGGCATAACTTTACCCAATTTCATAATTTAATTACTCTTTAATGTCTTTAGGCTTACAAAAACCATAATGATCTTGGTATTTGATTCCAACATGGTGAAATACAAAAATAAATTTATTTAATGTACTTTTCAATGCCTCTGGAGTTAGGAAAACCATAACGATCTCGGTAATTTACTTTGATTCCAACATGTTCACATATAAAAAAGGAGTTATGAGGAGTATTTAGTTTATTCACTTTAGTTCTATTAGAAGATGATAAGCCTCTTCATATCCAAGTTGTGATGTCTTCTCTTTAAAACTAGCTATGTATATGTATATAAATAAAGATAAAAATATTGAAAATAAAAATTGTTGATAAAAAACACTAAATATCTTTTGTTTTAAAAAATCCCAATTTCTAACATATTTAGATCACTATTATTCATAAATTTAATATACATTTAAAATCATAAAATAAAAAATATTTAAAATTCAAAAACCCCCATTTCTAACATATTTAAACCACTATTATTCATAAATTTAATATAAATTTAAATTTCATAAAATTGAAAATATTTAAAATTCAAAAACCCAATTTAATATAAATTTAAAATCATAAATATTTAAAATTCCAAAACCCCAATTTTTAACATATTTAGATAACTATTATTTGTAAATTTAATATAAATTTAAAATCACAAAATAAAAAATATTTAAAATTCCAAAACCCCAATTTCTAACATATTTAGACTAGTATTATTCATAAATTTAATATAAATTTAAAATTATAAAATAAAAAATATTTAAAATTCCCAAACCCTATTTTTTGAATTTCCAACATATTTAGAACACTATAAATCATAAATATAAAATTATAAGATAAAAAATATTTAAAATTCCAACTATTTTTTAAAATAATCATACACTCTATATTCAAATAACAAATTAAAATATTAAACAAAGGAGTCGTGTAATTAGTTTTTCTAGGCAATAATGGCTATTTCCTTATTTATTTATTATCGACTTAACTAACTATTAAGAATTTTTATTTATGAACTTAACTAACCGTTACGATTTTTTTATGTACTTCTTAGATTCCTAAGCCTACTAAACTAGGTGCGGAGACCAAAGAGCCAAACTTGACAAAACCCCCTACTTGGTTGTTTAACTTGAATATAGTAGAGACGGGTCAAACAATGACCAAAGAGCCAAACTTGACAAGAGCCCCTACTAGGTTGTTTAACTTGAATATAGTAAAGACGGGTCAAACAATTCAAATAAAAGAAAGTTAATTCCTTTAACCAAATAAAAGGATAAAGTAATTAATGTTAATAATTTGTTAAATGACTTATAATTTAATTTTTTTTTTAATGAATATGAATGATATTAATTTTTCTTTTAATCCATGATCATGAACTCTCTAGGAAGGCAGGCCCAAGAACGCTTCTACGCATCCTTATCTTCAGCGATTATAGCATTACATAAAGTCTTATTAAGATTAAATTTAAAATATCTACTTTAAATTTAGTCTTAAGTGTTAAGTAATAAAATACCAAATGAGAATGAGAATTTTTAAGTTATTTTTAAGTTATTTACATAATGAGAATGAGAATGAGAATTTTTAAGTTATTTGATATAACAAAGTAAGATAAAACCTTGAGGGTGTCCAAATTCTTAAAATTTACATAATTGACCATTATAAACAATAAAAAAATATTATTTTAATTAATTGAGGAATATCAAATTTATTTAAATAATGACACAAATTCAAATCCCTAAGTTTCTTTTGCCACCATAGACATATACATCCCTTACCCATATTTATTTCACTAATCCTTTTCTTTGTTAACCACAATCCAATGAGATTTATTATAACATAGGACATTGTGTAGGCTTGATGCATGATGAGAATCCATACATATATTTTAATAAATCATTAGTTATTTTATGTGTTGTTTTTCCAAATAAAATAAGAAATTATGATAATTAGATAATGAGATTTATTATAACATAAGACATAGAGTAGGTTTGATGAGAATCCATAGATATATTTTAATAAATCATTAATTATATTTTGTGTGTTATTTTTCATGATAAAATATGAAATTATCATAATGGTGTAAGAATAAGATTCAAATTATAAACTTAGGAAAGAATGTGATATTTGTTTATTTGTTTTGCTAAATTTTCATTGTAAAAGAGATCTTGTTATTAAAAGTAAATGAAAAATACTCTAATACATATAAAATAAATCAAAGACAATAGATAAAAAATTTAACATACATTAAAATCTCATGAATGCATCTACTAACACAGCAATTTTCCCGTGAGGGATATATCAATAGGCTCTCTTCCCCCTCAACCTATATAATTGGAAAAAAGTGTATCTCTTCTCTCTACCACACTTCCTCAAGTTGTAGCCCCTTCTCAACACCTTTTTATCCATTGGGTGACTACCTTCTTTTATATCCATCTCTTCAAACCATTTTTTCATAATGGATTCCATGTTTTCTTCCTCTCTTTTAACTCATTATGGTTGATGTAAGTAGAATCATATCGATGCTTGTATTTTTAAACTAGGATTATCAATGGTAAAGTGCTTTGATGGGAGAGTGGAGGCTTTTTTACCCTTATATTTTACTTATTTTATTTTAATTTCCCATAATCCTTTCTACTAGTTTGACACAAATTGTTTTGAGCATAATGGTTATGTACATCCTCTTTTGTGAAACTTATTGCATGAGAATGTGTGAAATCAAATTTAGATACACCCATGGTCTGGAATTTGATGTCCCATGGAAGGTTTTTTTCATTTTAAGACGTATTTGACAGGTAGATATCAAATCTACATGTCATCATTTACCACCATTTATAAAATTTGATGTTTCCCTACTCCCACTTTGCTTAGTAACCTACATAATCTACAAACTTGACACAAGTTCGTTCTAAGCATAAATAAATCACTAAACCAAATTTGATGTTTCCCTACTCTGCTCTTCTTACAGTACACTAAAGCATAAACGAAACACTAAACCAAAATTAATAGTACCTCTTCTTTTGAAGTTCCAGAATCTATCTCTATATAAAGTGACCGGCATAAAAAACAAAAGACCATCATTAAATTTTCTAGAAGCAAGCTCTATATAACAACTAAAAAAATTGACACTCATGAGTTTGCCAAAAACATTAAATTACCCGCATAAAAAAAATGACCATCATTAAATTTTCACTTGAAATTTAATGTAAATTTTAAATTCCAGACCTGGATAGAACTATTTTGTAGTGTCCTGGAACTACCTTTAGAACTAAAAAAAAACATTTGTCTTGTTTAAGCTATATTTTTCTCTCTCTTTTTTTCCATAATCACTCCTACTAGTTTGATACAAATAGGTTTCATCATAATGGTTATGTAGTTCCTCTTTTGTGGCACTTGTTGTGTGGGCCTATGTGAAATTATATTTATTGTAGAGCTTGATACAAATAGGTTTCATCATAATTGTTATATAGTTCCTCTTTTGTGGCACTTGTTGTGTGGGCCTATGTGAAATTATATTTATTGTAGTGTCTTGGAAATGCTTTTAGAGCTAAAAAGAAATTCTTTGACATTGTTTTTTTTCTCCTCCTTTAAATATGGGTAAATTAAGGCACGTTGTCCACGAGCAAAATTTGTGCTTTCCACAATTCAGTTTGTTTTTAATATCATTTAATTATTTCTTATTTTTTCTCATAATCCATCCTATTAGTTTGATACAAATTGGTTTGATCATAATATCTAGTTCCTCTTCTGTGGCATGTGTTGTGTGGGCATGTGTGAAATGATGTTTATTGGATGCCTTTAAAACTAAAAAAACATTGAGACATGTTGTCCACAAGCTAAAATTGTTTTTAGACAACTCAATTTTGTGCTTGGGACAACTCAATTTTTTTTAAGATCTCTTAATTATTTTCTTATATTTTCTCATAATCCATCCTACTAATTTACCACAAATTAATTTGATCATAATAATTATGTAATTCCTCTTTTGTGGAACTTGTTGTTTGAAATGAGCTAAATCACAATAAAACACACCCATTTTATGATAGGGTAGAATTGTATTTTACTTATTTTCTTATTTTTTCCCATAACCCATCCCACCAATTTGACACAAATTGGTTAATCATAATAGTTATGTAATTTTTAAAAATACGTACTTTAACACATGCATACATGATAAAATATTTTCGAGACAAAAACCGATAAGCAACTTTGACACGACACACGTCGCCTCACCTTCGAGGCAAATTATGGGGTTTTCAAGGTTAAACTTACTCACCCCGGTTAATAACTACTTTTCTTTTTTTCCCAGAAATATGGCCAAACAGTGCACTGGAGTACGAAATAAGTTTTACCACGTAAACCAGGTAAGCATTGTTCAAAGCCCCGCCATAAAAACAGTAATTAAGGTATTCCATCAATTGAGCTGCCATGCGCTTGTCCACAATTCATCCCTCCATTCTCTCCATTCTTAAAAAAAAAAAATGGAAATACATATCTATAAATATGTGTACATGAACATCTGAATGACACCCTACTCTGCTTTATACCTTGAGCTGTCTTTACAGAAAATTGAAAAGAGCATCTCCTAGACTCGATCTGCGGTCACGCCAGTCACTATCAGCGGCATTGTCTGTGCCGTTTTTTGTTTTTAAGATATGAGGCAAACCCTTTTATTCTAAAAAATTTCAAGTGTTTTGTAATAAATGGTGACGATTGCTCTCGAGTTTTGGGCTAATTTTGCTCTGAGTTTTTCATAGAGATGGGGAGCCTGGAGAAAGAGACGAAAGAGAGGGAAAATGGGGATGTGGAAAGTCGACTCCAGCTACGTTGCAAGGCCATCCAGCAGTTTCTTTACCAAAACTCCAGCACTGAGAGGATCATTCGAGAAGAGTTCGGTGACAGTCCAGACACCAGCAAAGCTCTTCGCCTGTAAGCTGAGGCCGTATATTTGTATTAAGTTTAGGAAAATTGTCCCTTTTTTTTTTGGCACTTTTAGGGTTAAAGGTTCCAGCAAATATATCAAGGCCGTATATTTGTATTGTATTGTATTGTTAAAGGTTCCAGCAAATATATCACACTTTTTTCACACTTTTAGGGTTAAAGGTTCATATATCAATTTCATAGTGCCGATGTATTATTTTCGCAGGCTAGTAAAGAAAAACAAAGTCAGATGATTCGGGGAAGGAGTAAGAGCGGATCCGTTCGTTTACATGGTCAGAATTAGTTTATTCCCGTTCTACGGGATTAAATTATTTTTTTCAAATTATGAAGCTTTCTATGAAAGTTAGTGCCCGCATCGAATTTTCGTCCGGCTGCGTTGATGTAACCTTCACTGTGTTGGTGCAGGTTCTAGTTCCTCCTCCCGTCGACCTCGAATGGTTGAAGGATGAAAATGATGTCGGATGCGAACGGTTGGAGGAAAACGATGTCGAAAGCCAGTGATTTACTCCACGTGGTTTAGGTGGAGATTCCGTCAGAATTAACCATTCAAGATTCGGGGAATTCTTTTTATGTCGGGAAACAGATTTAATGTTACGCTTAAGTTGGGAGTAAATCCAAAGTAAATGAGGGATTCAACTGTTATGTATTAAAAAAAATATCTAGTTATTGTTTCAATTGGTTTTACTGTATTTTTAAAAATACACGTTTCAATTGGTTTTTACTGTATTTTTAAAAATACACTTTAAAGGTTGATTATTTTTGAAATATTTGAACCTCCGTTTAATGATAACAATCATTCCTTTGGACCATCCAAATTATATCTAATGATTATGATCTTTTGACTTGTTACGAAAGATTCACTGTTTTTTAACTCAAGTTCTAATTTTGCTCAGTAGCTTTCATTTTAATTATACTCTATGATGTAAATATGTTTAAGTGATATTTTTATAAATCTTAAGCTTAAAATGTGATTCAAATCTGAAATTTTTGTTTAAATAATGTAGATAATGCTTAAATAGTTATGTTTTTTTATGGTTTTTTTGGAAAGTTAGTGTAGAAATTTTTATTAAACAAGAAGAAAATATAGTTGTATACCAATTATGTTTAAAATAGCAATAGAAATAAAATGTGTTTCAAATCTGAATTTTTTTTTTAAGTAATGTAGATAATGTTTAAATAGTTATGTTTTTTTATGCTTTTTTGAAAGTTAGTGTAGAAATTTGTATTAAACAAGAAGAAAATATAGTTGTATACAAATTATGGTTAAAATAACAATAGAAAAGCATGTCATTACTCCACTGAGTCTAGGATAGGTTAATCATAATGTTTAACTTCCAAAAGAAAATATACTATTTATCAAAAAAAACAATAACTAAAGCATAGCTAATAAACTCATAAACTCGACTGCTAGCATGAATAAAACAAGACATTTATATTGGTTGTGCTTTATTGGAGATTTTCATGGGTCTCTTAGAACTCTGACTTGGTACATGACTCTTCACCTTGAAGTTTATTCCACTGGTAAGCTTTGCTATAGCGGGAAAACCCCTCTACGAACTACATGAGGGTTCTAAAATGTAGTCAAAGCTAACCGTCTAAAGTCTCCTACTTTTTATCAACTATCCTGATGTTATCCCACAATCATAGAGTTTTATGACCTCATAGTTATATAAAGTGTATCCGCGAGTAGTACATAACGGATCTACATCTCAAAATAAAAAGATATACATGTATATTATCCATCTTCAAGAAGCCAATGATGCCTGATGGCTGGAGATGAGGTCTTCAGAGCTCAAGCAACAAATTCAAAATCTTCAAAACTCAGGTAGGAGTGTAATATCAGTGTATGAATTCACTACCCAGAGGTCTTCAATGACTTGTTGTGAACAGACAAGAGGATCTCGATGATCAAGCAGATAACTTCATTGATTTCGAACAAGGAATTGATTGGTGTTTTGGGGTGGTTGGGCATGAGAACAAGAGACAAACTCAAGAAGGGTTGACTCAAGTTTAGTAAAACTTCCCTTGGATGAAATCACAACAAATGATGATACTTAGGCAACATGGAATTGACATAAGTTCACAATGGAGGATGCAACGCAAACTCTCCAAATGTTTGGAAGGATAAACAAATGGAGGAGGACACATCTCTAAGTAGAGAGAACAAATTCCTAAGGTCATATTGAATCCTAGGGCTTGACAAACAAACGAAAGGATGTGCTTTGTCCAAGGGTGACTCATTGTGTTGTTAACAAAAAGAAAATACTTTTCCCTTCCTCTTTTTGGGGTATATTTTATCTTTTTTTGTCTTTTTCAATAATTTTGGGAAGCTTGGAAAAAGAATAAAAGAATGCTACATTACAAAGGAGGATTGATTGTGGTAGACATACTAGTTCCAAGCCCAAGGAACACATCGATTCTTAGAGCAAAGGGGACATATGCAGGAAAATGACACTTGGAAAAAATCCTCCATGGGTCAAGGTGTCAAGACGTAGAGGCAAAGTGCTACAAGGCTTGCGTATAAGGCATGCTTCAAATGGTTCAGTTGAGAGCAACATGGATCTAGCATTAGGCCAAAGACACAGGGATGCAAATGCAACTAATAAGACATAATGACAATGTCCTTCGATGTAAATTTAACGAGCCCAGAAAAGGTAAGCTCGATGGTTTTTCATTTTTAGAGTCTGAAAAAGCGTAAAAGGAGACTCTACTGAGGTACCTTTTTCAAAGGTAGTCTAGTTGGCTCGAAAAAGGGGTAAACTGGCACCGAACAGACGTCTATTCAAAAATCATTTTAATGAGTATGACACAGACAATATCACTCGACAATCTTTTCATATTTAAGGAGTCTAAAAAGAGCTTAACTATGGACTTTGTAAGGGGTTTTCTTCTTGACCAATTTAATGAGTGTGAAGAGACAAGGTCACTCGACAATCTTTTAAATTTTAGGGAGTCTAAAAAGAGCTTAACTATGGACTCCATGGGGGTTCATTTTCCGAAAATTTAGTCCCTCAAGCCCGAAAAAGGGTTAAAATTATACCTGAGAATACTCTTCTAGTGAACCGAAGTTCCTAGAGTATACTTTTGTTAGTACATTTGACCATTTAGACCGAATAAGGGGTAAACTACTGTTGGATAGACCTGTCTTCGAATTTTAGTTTGGTGAACGTGAAGGGAAACAAGGTCACTTGGCAATTTTTTCATGTTTAGAGGGTCTGAAAAGGGATTAAAAGAAGACCTGTTGTTTTTGGGAGTCGTGAGGGTGAGGTCAAAAGTGAGAATGAATCATGCAAGTGAGGCTCGAACTCATAATTAGGAACAACTAATAAGGACTTCCAAGCCTATAATCATTAACGACGACATGGACACCAAAATGCAACCAGGATCTACCTAGGGCATCCATGTGAAGGTAGGATCTACCACTAAATTACGACACTTATAGAGCAGGAGTGAGGGTTCTGTGTCACAATTCGGTGGGATCGATCCTATAGCAAAGCGAAAAAGACAATGAGGTGCAACAAGTGGAGGTGGAATCCTATCTTTTATGCACAAAGCTTGCTTTATAAATTTTTACCAAATGACCTTTAAAAATGACCGAACTCTCAAAAAAATTTCCAAATACCCAAAGTAACACTTATCATAACATCCCCTAAGAAACTGAAGAACCATAGTGAACAATTTTCAAGACAGAAAAAATCACAAAAGGGTCCAAAAAATGACAAAAGAGGGCCAAAATGTCTATAAATAAAATGTTGGTAGCTCATTATAACCATTGTAAATTTAGAATTGACCAAAATTCAAAAAATACCAATTTTTCGAAAGAGTTGATTCTGGGAGCTTCAGTGGAAGAAACAAACTTCTGCTTGGATCAAGTAAGTACAAACTAGCCCCTCTTGGAATTCATTCTTCCTTTTTTTCATTTATTTTTGTTTTTTGGGGGGTGCTGACCTTTAAAGAGGTTCGTCCTACGTGTACAAGGGTTGTCCAAGCACAACCCTCATGTGTACACAGGAAGAAGATAATTTTCTTATGTACACATGTGATTGTCACCAAGACAACCCATGTACACCCTCCAACAAGTGGTAATAATAAAAAGGCAAGAGTTAACTCTCCAAACTTTGGAATTTTGTAGGATGTATGTTTATTGGAGAGAGAGGGAGCATGAGGACATTGATTTTTTGGTCTCAGAGGACCCTGCTGCTATCGTTGTTTTATCACAATGTGGGTTGTTAAATTTCTTCTAGTGTCTTTTTATGAGGTCACAACCCAGGTTGTTGAATGCTTTGATACATTACTCACATCCTGACGTAGATGCATTTATGCTCGAGGGGCAGTGGTTGACTCCAACAACTGAAGACATTTACTTCTTGTCTGGTCTCTCGAGGAGAGGGGATCTAGTCAACTTGCATACTTTCCCCCACGTGCCTCACAACATTGAGGAGTTTATTGGACTCCATTGCAAGGCTGGTACTAAGAAAGTAGTTTCTCAGGTGCCTATACATAAGATCCACAACCTATCACTCAAAGTTATAGTTCTACTCAATGGGTGGATCACTAGATCCATGGCTTTGCATCAGGCTTCCCAGGTGCACATGCATTGTGCAGTATAGTGCTTAAATGCACAGATTTTTTACTGGAGTACACCAATACCAGATTGCATGATGAGAGAACTAACAGAGTGTCAGATACGGGAGCACTGAAACTTCAGGTTTGGGACTGTTTTGTTCCTTTTTCTTTGAGAGGGTACCCAGTCTAAGTCCTTGAGAGACAATACGAGGGCATGAGGCCTCCCTCCTAGTGATATGCAGATGAGAGCCGATGTTGCTGTGATAGGGGGGAGGGAGGACCATTGAGTCCTTTGATGATAAATTTTTTGACTAGTGGTCATGGAAGATTCCAACAATAGAGGACTATCCCTATGCTAGGATTAATTTTTCTAGGGATCTTGACATGCCTGTACCTTGTAGATTGAAGCGAGGAGAGATGGATAAGTTTTCTTTTCAAAGTTATTTAATTTTTATGTCTTTTTATATATATCATTTTCTTGTATACCAGTGTATCTGACACTTATGTATCTATTATGTACAGATCTAGGACTAGTGCATCCAATAGACTTCTCAAGGACTAGGTGACATCCTCAGCTAGAGGCAGGACCAGCTTCAGCCATCAGACCAATAGCAATAGTAGGGGGGCCTCCAACCAGAGAGGCTGAGAGAGTATTGAGACAGGTAGAGAGGAACCTCATCGTGCTCACTCGTACAGTCCCTATGGTGGAGATCGAGGATATCCCACCATCGATGCAACCTCACGTAGTTGGGGTGCCACGAACCTGGTTCCATCTCTTCCGGCGTTTGGAAAATGTTGTTGTTCACTATGGTAGGGCCAACAGGCCCCGCCCTTAGCTAGGTTGGACTACTTACGTGTTGAGAGCACTTTTTGTATATTTTTGAGGGCATAAGCCCCATGACTCTTATTGGACATATTTTTGAGGTGCTTGTGCCCACCCATGTACTCTAATATTTTTGATATATATGTGGATAATTTACATCTTTTTATATCGTATGGATTACATCTATTTTAAAAATGTATTTACATGTGCATGTGTGTGATTTTCCTTACATGTGTGCAATATGTCAATCTAATACATGATTATCTAAAGTATCTGTGATTTGATTCAATCTCCTAGGAACATGGATATACGTAATGTAATCAAAGATCCATTCTAAGAGACGTACCCTAAGGAACCGTCAGTGTAGTGTAGGATCGTAAATGTAGTAAACCCCATTTAACTAGGACACAACCAGTTGAGCATCTAAGTAGACCTGAAGGTGAGAGATACCATGCGACAAAGCATCATGAAGAAACTCTAAAAATGCGTTGTATTCGACGACATTGTTTGTGGCATCACCTAAACAGATACCTCTTTAAGATAGAAACTCGCCCTCAGGTTTGAAAATCACCCAAGCTATGGAAGCAAGCCTCCAAGTGTGCCAGCTAGCACCGTCTGCAAACCCAATGAACACCTCTGATTCACTTAACATATGCCATAGTGAAAAAAATGACATAAAAAACGACGCGTTCATAAAACCAAAAAGACAAAAACTAAAAAGAAAATGTATAAGACTATACATGTGTTACAAGAAGTCACTCAAGGAGACCCACCTACGAGTAATACTTTTTGAGTTATATCCCATTTCTAGGCTCCACCAAAGCGTTTCCCTCAAAGTCCACCAGACGATAAGAACCCTTCTTTAGAACCTCCTTTATGATGAAAGGACCTAACCACATGGGTTATAACTTGCCTACCCCCATGGGGTCCTTATCTTGGTCATAGAATAGGACAAGGTCACCTTCAAAAAAAATCCAAGGACAGAAAGACTGATCATACTGACACTTGAATTTTTTTTTGTGAGCCTCATTATCCAAGGCTGCATCCTGACGCTGCTCAAGATATAATAAATTCTCCTCAAGCGGTGAAGTGCCTGGCAATAAATGTACTGCCAATTTTAGAGAGGGAATCTGGCACTCTATAGGCAAGAATGCTTTCAACCTGTAAACGAGTTGGAAATGTGAGAAACTAGTTGTAGTCTTAACAGACATTCGATAGATTGATAATATCGAGTACAACATCAAATGCCAATTTGACCTGGCCAAATTGATAATTCACTGTAGAATAGTCTTAAGGGATTTATGCAAAACTTCCACCTAACCATTCGCTTGTGGGTAGTAGGGTAAAAAATGTTCTTGCCTCAACCCAAGATTTGATGTTAACTCAGATATCATTTTGATCTAAAAGTGACTGCCATGGTTAGTGACAATCTATCTCGGGACACAGAACCTTGCTATTATCTGGTTAAGCAAAAAGAGAGTTGTTGTCTCGCCATCATCTTTAAACGTTGGCATAGCTTCGACCCACTTTGTGAAGTAGTCTACTGCTATGATGATATAATGGTGCCACCTTGCGGAAGGAGGGTTGCGTGTAGTGTAATCAATCCCCCACTTGGTGAAGGGATCAACTATGATGACGGGAAACATGGGAGTGGGGTGTGCCCTCATCTTTCGAGAGAAGATCTGACATGGGTGTCACTTCTTGATTGATTCAACATAATCTTTGATTAATGTCGGCCAAAATTAACTGGATCGTAGAATCTTTTGGGTTGTTTCCAACCCAGACAAATGACCTCCACATGCTCCTATGTGGAAATTGTTAAACATGATTTTCAATTCTTAATGAGTGAGGCATCAGCGAAGGATGCAATCTACACCTAGATGATACAAAGTTTCCTCGAGTATTAGATAGTTCTTATCCTGATGGTGTATACGACGACTCTCATCATGAGAAGCAGAGGTGGGGCACTTCAAAGTCTGGAGATAGACTAGTATATCTCCATACCATGGGTCCGAGGACGCGATCAAAAACATGTCTCCTTTGATAGATGACTCCTCGGGTATAACATCACTTGATTCGACTGAAAGCTACGAAATGAGTTGCACGAAGACCAATGACTTTTTTTATTTCACCGAGACAAAATCCAAGTCAAATTCTTGGAGGATAACTATTCATCTATTGGTATTTCCATCGACTACACGTCGTGTCAAGACATATTGAAATGGATTCAAAACAGAAATGACGGTGGTCTTGCGAAACAACATGTAATGATGGAACTATTGGACAGCATGAACGACTGCCAATGCATGTTTTTCAATGTCGAAATAATTGAGTTTCGGTCCAACCAGGCCTCGACTCAAGTAATAGATCACGTATTCTTAGAGAAAATCATCCTCTTTAACCAAGACCATGCCAATGGTTGGCTCTAAAATGACCAAGTATAATAAGAAATATTTATTATAATTGGGTGGCCAAAGCAGAGGAGTAGACGTGAGGGCGCATTTCAATGCTTCGAAAGAGCATTGAGCAGCTTCGTCCCAATGAAAAGGAACACCCTTCTTCAGTAAATGCATGAAACCCTTTGTGATCTCGGCATAGTTTGTGATGAAATGTCGTAACAAGTTTGCTTTTCCCTATAAAATCTGAAGCTAAGAGATTGTGCATGGGGGAGGAAACTGAACTATCACCTTAGCCTTTAAAGGATCGACCATGATCCTTGTTGGTGAAACTATGAAACCGAGCAGAAGAATCGATGTTACGCAAAAACTTCATTTGTTTGGATTCAAGCGAATATGGTAGTAGCAAGATCGCTCAAAGATAAGTTGGAGGTGTGTTGGATGATCAAATCTCTTACGAGATCATGATGCTAAATCCTCAATATAATCCTTGACTACATGTTTGAGGTCGTGGAAAGAAAAAGACATGGCCCACTGAAAAGTAGCTCCAGCATTTTTCAGACCAAAAAGCATCTTTCGATAAGCAAATTTACCCCATGGACAAATGAAAGTGGTTTTGTGTTGATCTTTGGGTTTGATCTATATCTGATTGTATCTCGAAAAACCATCCATGAAAGAAAAGGCCTCGCAACCTGCGTATTCATCGACTATCTGTTCAATAAATGGCATGGGGAAATTATCCTTTGGACAGGATTTTTTCACATCATGGAAGTCCATACATACACGAATCGTACCCTACTTTTTGTTGATTAGCATGGGATTTGACACCCATTGAGTCAATTGAACGGGGTAGATGAAACAAGCTTTGAGTAGTTTTCCTACTTCAGCCTTAATAGTTGTTTCTTTCCTGGGATTAACTAGACAAAGCTTATGTCGGACCGGCTTGGCATCAGGATATGTCATGATTTCATGTTCAACAATTATTAGATATATGCCTAGAATTTCCTCATAAAACCAAGCAAACATGCCATGCAATTCTTTAAATAAATCTGTGTAGATTCGACTCTCCTCGGGGGAGCAATCTGCTCCAACGAATATATTCTCCACGACACCAGGGATTTTGGATATATCAATAGGTATCATTTTAGTGATGGTTTCCATATTTCCTTCAACATAAAAAATTTGTGTAGTTAAAGGATTGATAGGATGAGCCCTATCTCCAGTCATAGTTAGAGTGAATTCTCCTGCTTGAATTCTTCTTAACTCTAGGATAAAATAAGATCTATGATGGAGATCATCCCAGGGTCTATCCAGACTAGTCATTGCCTCAATAATCACCTCTTCTGAGGGCAATACTAAGTCTAAAGAATTAGTATTAGTAAGAGAATATTGAGCCCAAATAGGCTCGAGAACCGGATCTAACTCTTGTGTGAGAGTCAGATCGGGGTCGGAGGAAGATCGTTGGATTATAAAGTACATAACTTATGCCATGGACAAAGGCATGGCCATGCCATGGTGCCCTGTCCCTTCCATCGTAGCTGATGGGGAAGGAAGAGTCAATGAATTGTTAAAGTAAGTCGTGCAAAACAACAAGATTTGAACGATTTCAACCCTAGGCTGGTCGGGGCCAACTGATATGTAATTGACATTGTCTGTTGGAGGCGATTAATCAAAAGTACCCATCAAAGGTGGGCACAAACCAACCCCTACATTGAGGATGTCAGGCTAAGGGTTATCAATCATCGGGGCCATGGATACCCTCGATGAAGGGTCGAGATGGGAGAAGGATAACTGATCAATCGACACGATCCGACTCTCATTTGGAAATAACAAGACCTGGAAAATTGTCGTGACCACTGCTTGCATAGCATAGGTCCAACTCCTTCCAAGCAAGATATTGTAGTCAAGAGACGCATCGACCACTTCAACCTCCATGCACATGGTCTTCCCCCCTAACTGCATGGGAAAGAGGGGATGATTCCATGTGGTCGGAATGAATGACCATTGAAAGCGGTAAGAAGAGTAGGTGATAGAGACAAAATAGGTTGGCCAATGACCTTCCAACACACCAAATATATCATGCATGTCGAGGCGCCCTCATCAACCACCATATAGAAAAAAATTCGAGTAAAAGTTTTCGTGGTGTAAGCCACTGCTATCTGAAATTCCACGTGGTAAGAAAGACAAGGTTTTAAGTCGGTCATATCAAGCATGATAATTCCTAGATTAGAAGTATCAGCAAATCCTAAGGAAGCTAATAGAGCCTTTCTCTAGGAAGGGAAACTCTGGAGGACTTCCAAAGTAGACATCACACAAAGGTCTTATGACAAATCCTCCAACATAGAGTAGTTCCGGGCGACCCTTGCGTTTGGGTTATGGGAAGCTTTTGGAATGCACCTTTTGGGATGCGTTTCATTGCTTTTCCAAACATCTTCTCAATTTGTAGAGGAAGAGATGGGGTTTCGACTTATTTACCCTTCTCAAATGTGTTTTCTATTCTATAGTCGCGTGTCCTAGTTGTTATGTCAATGCTACCTTTCATTATTTACATATTCGTAGATGAAGGATTAATCATAGATGGAGGGGGTCCCCGACTGCCCCCTTCTGCACTCAAAGAGGCTTCAGTTAAATTTTTCCCATGTGGAAATGAATTTTTTAACACGACAGACTACTTTTGGGTCAATAACTTCTGGGCCTCCACAAGCCAAGGGCACTGGTGATTCGGGTGGTCTTCCGTGCAAAGATTACAAGGATACTTCGACTTCTTATTTTTTGTGTTGTCCCTGCCAACATTATTGGTAGGTTTCTTATCCCCCTTACCCTTCTTTCATTGTTTCTTCTTTCTGTCAGGTTGTTGAGTGGCCTTCGGGTTTTTCTATTGCACACTGTGTACATCCGATGTTTGAGTAGGGGGAGCAGTTGAACTAGTGGTCTGGCTGGCTGTTGTCTATTGTATTGACAATTGTTGCAATTGTTTGTTTACATGGCCATACTTAGTTTATTAGCGTTCTACGATATTAAATTATTTTTTTTCAAATTATGAAGCTTTCTATGAAATTTAGTGCCCGTATCGAATTTTGGTTAAGGATGCAACAATTGCACCAAAGGATCTGGTGCAATTGTTGCAATTGATGCGAAAGCTGATGAAATTTAGTGCCCGTATCGAATTAGTGTTGGTGAAGGCTCTAGTTCCTCCTCTCATCGACCTCAAATGGTTGAAGGACGAAAACAATCTCGAACGCAAACAGTTGAAGGTGAAAAATGTTGCTAAATATTTTTTGTAGCTAAATAATTGGCAATGTTGGCACTCAAGCTCTTGGGATTTTTGCGACCATGCATAGGAGAGAACTAGAAGAACACATCATGTTTTCACACAGAGATAAACATTTGCACGATGGAAGGAATAATGTGCATGTGCAAAACTAGTTTTTTATTGCGCGTGATAGAATATAAAAAATAGAACATGTAGGCCAAATCAATGAATATATTCAAGAACCTTCTTGAATAATAAACCAAGGCCAAATCAAAGGATATATTAAGAATATTTTCCAATAATAAACCAAGACAAGACAAGAAATCATGGGATAGAGGATGGATGATATGGTAAAGTTTGTTAGGATAGCCACCCTCCAAGGAGGTGTCACATGCTAGAGAGAGTGGAGTAGAGAAGAAAGAGATAGAGAACCATAGAAAAAGAAGGAATATAAGAAGAAGAACCAATCATTTTTCACTGTGAGACAATTCTAGAAAACAAAGTATGTCTGATTTGATTTTTTGTAATAGCTCAATTTTTGGATGAGTTCAATTGAAGTGTTGTAACAATTTTGTGTAAGTTTGGAAGAAGTCCTATTTAGAGTTTGTAAGTGGGTTAGTTTTGTAATGTAGAGCATGAACATAGAGTTCTTGGCAAAATGTAATGCATTGGCTATAGAATGAATCAGAGCACAAAGAACATTTCAATGGGTAATATCAATCTTTTTATATAATACAAATGGATGGAGCAACCTCTCTGTCGATTGTTATGTGTTTGTGAGTTAAATGGATTCTTATGTTAATGGTTTATGTTGTTAATTTATTAATTGGTTATGATTGAATAAATGAATGACAACCTTTCCTTGCATGTCTTGTCCCTGTATATCCTATAGAATACCAAATGGTCTTTGTGATTCTCATTGCATTCTTACTCTATTCAGTCCTTGAATAAATATTGATATGTTGATGCCTTGGGAATTTGTTGGTAAACGCTTGATAAACCCAAGGTCATCAACCCCGCAATGCAAGGAAGGATGGATGTAAGTGACACAACAAATGGTTTTGTTTCCCACTCATGAACATTTTGTAGTGCATGATGAAGAGAGAGAATGAGGTGGAATAGAAAATACAAGATGAGAGACTAAGCCTATGATAACCAACGTTGAGCACTGGAAAGAAAGGTATATCTACACTAATTTGGGTAATCTTTTCTTTGTTGCATTTCCATGTTCACTATATGAATGGATAGAGAGGAAAACAACCATTAACACTAATCTGAGACTCAAAGAACCACTAGACTAGGAACATACAACAATTAGTCGACTAAAAAATATGGATAATAAGTGGGCTCAAGTAATCAACTTTTGTCTCACTCGAGTAAAGGAGTGATAAATTATTGATTTCTCCATTGAATACAATGATTTTTTGAGTGAGGCTAAAAGAAAATTTGATGAAGGTCATAAGAAGAGATTGTTGGAAGAAACACCTATGTGGATAAAGATGTTTTTCGTAGAGAAATGATTGATGTGCGTGGGGCCTTAAATGATGGCCTAGTAGACCCCCTAGAACTGAAATGGTGTGGAAAGAAGGGGGGATATAGAGATACAAAATCAATCCATTCGAATGCATCCACAAGATGTTGAGATGAGGTGAGGAGAGAATTGAACCAAAGGGGAAAATGAGAGAAAGAATAGAAAGATAAGAAATAAGAGTTGATATCATGAGGAAAGAAGAACAATAGAGCAGAAAGAAGATAGAAAAGAGTGAAAGTAAATGGTTTGGAACTATACTAAAGAGGAAGGAGACCACACTAGGAGGAAGTGTGGGAGAGATCAATTTTTTAGGGAGGATCACAGAGGGAGATAATCCTTCGAAGAGACACAACATTAAGAGTAGGGTATCAAGAGAGGATAATAGGAGCAGTAGTAGTAGTAGTAGTAGTAGGGTCAAAGAATAAAAATTGAGATCCCTTTGTTGTTGAGAGATGTCACAACATCAATGGAAGACGAGGTGCAAAGTAGAGACATTGATGCAAGAGAAGATGGTGAAGAACCCCTTAGGGAAGGGGAAGTGGATTTGGCTATTTTAAATGGTCTTGCACTGCTTTAGATAGGAATTTCTTTTGTATCCCTCATTAGAGATGATGAGAGAATATGGAGGAACCCCGTCTTTGAAATACAACCCTTGAGCATTTTGAACCAAGAAGAAAGAACTTCTAACAAATTTATGATAGGAGTAGAAGAGAAAAGAGTAGAACAAAGAATAAGAGACGTCATAAATGAATAAGAAGATGAAGTCAACAATACATCATAGGGAAGAGTATCAGTACCATATCACCAACAACTAGTATTCAATCTAGAAGACATATGATCTAAAAACCTTAAGTTACCAATATAACCATTAGTGTTTCTTTGATAACAAATCTTTTTCAGTTTCCAAGATCTTTAAAATGACAATGCATCTTGCATTGTTATGTGATTAGCCTCACTTAACTAGACTCTAATTCTTGTGAAATTACTTTCTTAATCCAATCTTCATAAGTAATTTGTGATGTGTGAAGAAGAGATTATGAGAGAAAAATATAGACACAAGAATAACAAAACTTGTTAATGAAGTTCACCAAACATCCTTTTTACGTCTCCGGGTCCACTCCCAATAGTGAGATTTCTCTTCATTATTCTCAAACCACTGAAATCTTACAAATAAAGTCTTACAATTCAACTTATGAAATCACTTTTCAGAAGTGCAACTCTATGAAAAAAAAGAGAAACAACCATTGGCTTCTACATGAAATTATGAGACTCTAAAGTATAGACTCTACTATACTTGTTTGATAAACAAAGGATATGGAATCACTTTATGGATCAGATTTAGACTTCTCTCAAAATCATGCAACTTTTGACTATAATGACGATATACTACTGAGCAGACCCTCGTGACTCACCCCTCTAGCAAAAACTCCAATGTTTCTCTCTGTTAGATATGCATCACCTTAGTTTTCTTGTCCATGCGTCTCTTTAAGACTTTTATGTTAAGCTACACCAATTGAGTAACATAGGTCACATTCAGACTCCTCTTGAAATTATGCGACATTTGAGTATAAATTCTGTAGACTTATGAATAGGATCTTGGGACTTCCCCTATGGCACAATGTCCAAGATTTCACTCTCTCAGTCCATAACACCTCGGTATGCATGAAAAAAACATTTGGCTGCATCGATTTCGATGCTCTATTAAATAATAAAACGTCTTCCAAAGCTAGACAGATTTTTCCACATGTGGTGGAATCCATGATATCTAGTGGAATCTAGTAGATATGGTGGAATCTGCAAGGACACATTGGATTTCTAGACGGTTCCATGTGGTGCCTACTGATTAGACCACGTGCATGCCTCTCATTTCCATCATGATTTATTGGTTTGACGACATCACCTATTGATTATGGTTGTACAACCTACCACGTGTCGTTGACTGGGATCTCACATCATTTACTCACATCACCTATGCCACGTCGGATGTACAAATTATAACATCACCCCTTACATATGTCGATGCCATCCCACCATGTCGGTTGTATGGATGTTAACGTTATACTATATGGATAATAACATCATCATGTTCATTGTACCTGCCATGTCATTATCATCATGACGTCAACCTACCACGTCAGTATACAGACATGCCATGTCACTGTATGGATGACATATCGTAGCCTATCATGCTACCATGTCATCACCATAAGATCATCTATTTGGTTGTACAGATGAAACATGGTTGTTTTATGTGTTGCCACATCAATTGCTAATGTCTTGCTAACGTCAGCAACACAAATTGATTTGTCATCATTTACGCTATTTGGAAAAAAAATAGCTCGCAATATCGTCTTTATACTACATCTGTTTGAGGAGAAACTCATGTCATTGGAAATATCTCCCCAAGAACTACACAATGGTACCATTATTTTCAATGTTTGAGACAATTTACTTTTGAGCAATTTCAGATCCTCCTCGATCATTCCTCCCCACTGGGGCATTTTTGGACCTCAATTTTTTTTTATACATTAATCGAGTGAGGGAATCAACTCCCCACTTGTCCAGTATCCACCCATCATGACTAGATATTGAAAACCTAGCACATCACAACAAACTGCCCAACCATGATAAAAACTACAATTATATTGTTGATATAAACATGCATTTCTCTGCTTCCACAATCACTTGCATTCACTATCATTCCTATTAACCAAAAAAAATAAAATAGAAATAGTAAGGTAAACATTTTTTTCAAAGGAAATGAATCAACAAACTTCTTTATCCCCTTAACAATTTTACCAAATGAATTCATCAATTCACGATGATGATCTAGATCACAACCTGATGTTCTACTCAACAACTTTCATTTCAATGTCTTGAAGGAATTTTTTTTCTTGCCTCCCTAGTGAAATACTTGTTTCACACTTTTTACTGCATGCAAAGGAGATGCTATATATGAGAAATTAGCAATGAATTTACTCTAGTGTTGTACTACCCCTAGGAGTCAATGCGCAGAGAATCAATACAAATTTGAAAATCAAAACACAGAGAATCAATAAAACTCTGAGAATCAAAACGTAGAGAACCCAAATGCATAGAATCAATACAACACTGGGAATAAAACGTAGAGAAAAATATCACTATAATTGTGGAGGCCAAGGAGGTAATAAATGCCTAGGAGAGAATTCATTGCTCGATAGAGAAATGATCCTACAATTATTATCCATGCCCAGGAAAGCAGGGCATTTGAATCTAAATATTTAACACCAGAGTGAAAGATAGTCAATTCATCTCCTAGCCAACTGCTCAGGCATGGAATAATAACTTAAAGGATAAGGAACAAAAGATAAAAACATAATTTCCTTGTATTAAAAAAAAAAAACGTAGAGTAAAATAAAATGATGGCCCAAGACCAAAATGTAGTCTTCCTCAATAATAATGCAACACAATAAAATTCCCAACCAGAACTGGAAAATACAATAAAAAGAAGTAATAAAATGAAGCTCATAAACATAAATTTAGTGACGCTTTTGCAATTTCACATAGTGCACTATCGCCCAAATAGAATTTCATATGCATAATTGACAAGTATTTTTCTTTTAACAACATCTATGCAAGTGAGATTTTGACAATAAAAAAATGCATGAACAAGAAATTGTGTTATTATTTAATAAAAATTAAGCACATGCATACCATAGCCAAATGTGAAGAACCAGAAGTTAATGTCCCACGCTCGTGCTCCATCCAACTCCATCTTGTCGACCGATGAGACCTCACCGTTACCTCCCAACCAACTCTAGGGGTAATCTTCTTCCCCTTGAGCCCCACGAGCCACAAATGGTCCACGCACACAATATCGACGAATGATAGCACCCAACTCACCTCACAAGGTCGAGCTACCACTCGTTACCTAAGATGGGTATCCCAACTCCCACAAGAGAAAGTTCAGTCAAGATAAAATTTCAGCAACATAACGTTACAAAAGCCAGATGTGATCCACACTCCTACTATACCATCATTTTTATAGAGTTTTCTTAGTCATTAGTTTCCCAAAACCCTCATTAGATTCCATTTTTCATTTAATTAATTTCGAAAAACCTCCCCCATACACATGTCGTCTGATTCCCTAGTTGCACCAAAAAATCAATTTTAATAATTAATTAAATTTGTTTATTTTCCTCACCCACCTAAAAGCATTCCTAAAAACGCTCCTCGGTGTCCCATTATTCCTTTACAATTCTTAAATGACTTACGCCTTACTTAAATCCTAGTTGAGTTCATAAATAGAAATTTTCAAGGCTAGATTCCTTGCAAAGTTACCTCGTTTTCTTTTAAGTTTTCCCTTTCTTTAAGTTTCCCTTTTTCTTTTAGTTTCTCTTTTTCTTTAATTTCCCTTTTCCTTTTTTTTAACTAAGTTAAGATTTAGGAAGTTTAGACGAACAACCATTTACGCTTTTTATGAATTTAATCCTCCATTAGAATTTTTAGATTAATAATTAAAGTTTGAATTTCTCTCATTAGTTATAAAAGAACCTTTAGTGAATCGAAATTTTATAAAAAGAACCTTAGTCAATAATTTTTTTATAAAAATGACCTTAGTGAATTGAAATTTTATACAAAGGACCTTACTGAATTGAAATTTTATTAAAAGAACCTTAGGGAATTAAAATTTCCATTTTAATCAAGTTATATGTCTAATTATTTTATTTTTTTCTAAGGTTCCACTCACACCTAGGTTTTCAATTCACTAGGCTTGGCAACAGTTGTTAAGGGAAAATTAATCATAAAACTTTACTTATCACATCATTCATTTTAAGGCCGACGAGCTCCTAAGGAGGCATAGTTTTCTAGGCACTAGTTTTATTTACTTACCAGTTAAAGTCGTGATGTGCCCTTTAGGACGCACTATATGCTACAAGGGTGCCACTCGCCTCCTTTTGTTTTCTTTACACGATGTGTCCTTCAAGACGCACTACATGCTCCAAGGGTGCCACTTGCCTCTTTCAATTTTATTTCCACGACATTCCCTTCAAGATGCACTACGTGTTCCAAGGTTGCCACACGCTGCTTGACTGAATTTGGTAGACAGCAAACCTTTGGAGTCAATACTCTATCAGGTGATATTGTGGGAAACTAAGGGCCTCTAAGGAATAAGGAACATGCCTTATTTTGTGCCCCTTAGAATCATCATGAGAGACTGTCACAGTCTACCTTCACGACATCGTGGGTCTTCTCAAACTAGGTAATCATTAACCTACAGTTCGAGCCATGATGAGAGTCCTAGTAGGATGTGGTAGGGTTGTTGGCACACCTCTCCCTCAATGTATCCGGTTGTCATGGGTGATCCCTTCACTCCAAATGTGAGTTTGGTCGACAAGCTATCATCAGATTTCATCCATCAACAAATCATGTCAGCAATACCAATCAACAACATAATATCTAATGGTATGTACATATGTGACATCAAAAAAATTCAAACCCTAAAAATCCACTCCCAATTCAATCAGGAGATCAAGGGATTTCATTGATGGCTCGGCATCCTCAATGTCTAGAGTCCTACACACTCAAGAGAATATCGTCAACAAAACCTATCGATGTAAATACAAAAAAAATAACATATCATCAAATCCACAATATCTCATAATCATAATCAAAACAACCAATAGTATAATGACCCGGATCACTTGCACGCAAGTGTCCTCAAAGAATAAGTTCGCTCAGTACACACAATAGCAGGATGTTACATAATCATAGATTTAGTTCTTAGTTGTGTTGTTCACATATCCCTATTCCATCTCCTACTACTTGGGCAGGCTTGTCTCAATTCTCATTGGGAGTGTTTGAAAAGGGTGGGAGTTAACAGGTATCATTGCATGTTTTTTTTTGTGAATAAAGTGGAGCCTTATATTAATTCCAACTGAAAGATTAAAAAAAAGATCTATAGCCTATCTTCTTACACCAAAATGATATCATTGAGTCCTTTAGGACTAGATTGACTCTAGATCCCTTTTGGTACCAACGGTCCAAATCTCTTCTGATACCAACGGTTCTGATATATTCTTGCTTATTGTGATTTCTCAACTTTGTGAAATAGCTACCATAATGCTTTGGACTCCCAATAGCTGAGATCCCGAAATTTCCTTACATCAGATCAATGGAACGTGATCGACGGTCCAAATCTCTTATCGTGCTAATGGTCCTGATCTGTTCTTGCTTATCCCGATTTCACATTTTGTGATTTCATGACTTTGGGAGATCACTGCCTTCATGCTTTGGACTCCCAATAGCCAAGATCCCAAAATTTTCTAGCATCGGATCCATGGCACCAGATCAATGGTCTAGATCTCTTTTGGTATCAACAGTCCTGATGTTTTCTCCCTTATCATGATTTCTCATTTCACGATTTCACGACTTTGGGAGATATCTCCCTTCATGCTTTGGACTCTCGATATCCGAGATATTGAATTTTTATCCCCTCTGATCCATGGGACCAGATCTATGGTCCAGATATCTTATGGTACCAACGGTCTTGATCTAATATTTCTTATTTTGATTTTTCATTTCGTGATTTTGCGACTTTAGGAAATAGACTCTTTCATGCATCGGACTCCCGATAACCAAGTTCCCAAAATACGTTAGATCAATGGGACAAGATCAACGATCCAAAACTCCCTTGGCATCAATGGTCCAGGTACACTTTCTCTTTTCGCAGTTTTGCGACTTTGAGAAAAAAAATCCTTCGACCTTGTGACTCCTGATTGTTGAGGTCCTGGAATCATCTATCGAGTGTTGATATTTTGCGCTGATTCTTACGGTTTCCCTCTCACTTGAGCTTCGGTTCATTTTTGACTTGGAAGGAATTATAGGTGGACAAAGGTGGCACCCCTTCTAGATTTGGGCCATCCACTTGGGCAATCTCCTCCCATTTTTTTCAGAGGGGTGAGCATTGGGACTGCCTAGGATCTTGGAGAATGATCTGTTGCATCGAGTCAACCCCTGCATTGGCCAATCTGTCTGCAACTTTGTTTGTAGTTTGCCTAAAGTGAGAGGGGGTTAGAGTTAGATAAGGTGTGAGAAGAGCCTGGAAGCTGTGAAGAGGGCCAAGGAGGTGCCAGTTGGGAGTGATTTTCCCTGGATCTCTACCATTCAATATTTTTGTTGTGAAGTCTATTATGATTTTGGAGTCTCCTTCAATAATTAGGCAGGTGGGATTTTGATCAAGATCCATTTCCACCTCTTTTATAAGACCCCAAATTTCTGTTGAATTGTTGGTGTCATATCCGATATTTCCTGCAGTGAGACTTTGAATTTGGCCAAGACTATTTCTTATGACCGCTCCATAGCCTGAGTGTCTTGGATTGCCTTTTGATGCGCCATCAAAATTAACCTTATGGAAACCTGGCGGGGGGGGAGCCATTAAGAGGGATTGAGGGATTTTGAAAATAGTAGGGTCTGTTGAGGAGGGGTAGAGTGTGAAAAAGAGAAGCCCCAGGAGTTGAGGATCGAGAGCTCACCTGGGTCGATGGGGAACTCTTCCTTGATCCATGAATGAAGTGGAATATTTTCATGAAGATGATGGATGATTCTATTCTAGAGGAGGGTAGGATAAGAAGGCTTTGAATGGAATATTATTTTGTTCCTCCCTTTCCATAGTTGACACACTATGAATCCTGGTAAGAGTTGCTAAACTTTTTTCAAGATAGGACTTTTGAAGGAACGAGAGTTGCAATCCATGATTGTTCTTATGATGTTATTTTTGACTCGTTTGGTTCTTCTCATGAACTGTTTCGCCTGGTTCTAGATTTTCTCACTAAGTAGACAATTATTTAGGAGGTGCTCCATTTTTTCATCCTAGAGATGGAAGAGCAAGGGGCCAATGAAACCTTGTTTCTGGATATTGTCCTAGGTTAATATCTTGTTTTGTAGGAGAAGCCCGACGAAAGTAGATATTTTGGGCCATAGTTTTGATTTCCATATTGTTGTACAGATGTTGTCTTTCTGAAGGTTATGGAAATTCTCCTTAAGAGTGTATCGCTCCTTGACAGTGAAGATTCCATGAGGTGTGTGTCCCCATATGAGAATGTCTGGGTCTGTGACTTTCCTTATTCTCCTTTGGGTTGTAGGTTGTATCCAATGCTGCAGGTCACTGTTCATTGCCACTTGAAGTTCCTACGGAGCTGATTTCCAACTTCACCAGGGAGAGCCGTTAGGGTTTTCTGTCCACGGATCTACTACTTTGAGAGTGGCAAGATCCTGAATGTAATTTTTGTAGGTTTGTAGATTTTCTTCCAGTCGGAGGGCTGACATTTGATTCCATGAATCTGTCCATAATAGGGCACTCTGACCATTACGAACTTCCCAGAAAGCATGTTCCTATATGAGTGGCCGATTTTTCCGGGTTGCATTCCAGATGTTGGAGCCCTGAATTTTCCCCCGCATTATTATAAGTTGACTTTGGTGCATATTTGGGGCATATTTTCATTTCCAAAGTTTTTCCCAGAGGTTTTTTGGATTTTTGAGCCATCTCCACTAAGTTATTTCTCCCATGGTACTATTTAATTTACAAGGGTCCAGTAGGCCCAAACCACCTAAAGATTTATGCTTACAGACTTTGTCCCAGTTGACTAAGGCCCATTTTTTTCTCGAGTTGTGTCCATGCCATAGGAAGTTTCTTTGAAGATTCCTTATTTTCTTTATTACTAGTTGGGGGGAAGGTAGATCTGAGAAGAGGTAAGCTAGTATGTCTTGGAGGACTGACTTTAAGAGGATGATTTTGGATGGAAGGTTGAGGGAGCAAAAGGTCCAGTTGTTGAGACAGTTGGTGATGGAGAGTAGGAGAGATTCCCAGGAGATGTTTCTTGTTGCTGAGTCAGAGAGAGGGATCCCCAAGTAGCGATATGGAAGAGTGCAGACAAGGGCATTCAGAATTTGAGAAAGGTGATGTTGAATTTCCACAAGAGTATTAAAAAAGAAGAGCCGCAATTTGGCCTGATTAAAGGTGGTGCCAGAGGATTCATTGAAATGAGAGAGGATGGATATTATTTTGATTTCTTCTTGCATGGTGGGGGCATTCATTATTAGTGTGTCATCGACAAATTGTCTATGGGAGGCTCTCGATTGTAATCTATGAAGAGGGAGGCATTTGAGGGTTGCATTTTGAGTTGAGGACCTTATGTAGCATCCTAGTCATTCAACCATTATGGCAAAAAGAAAATGGGAGAGAGGGTCACCTTGCCTTATCACTCCTGAGGTGGAGAAGGGTTGAGAAGGACTACCTGCCTGTCCTACCCTGCAATGGTTAGGACCTCCAGGACACATAAGCAATGCTCAAGCCCAAATTCCCATTGATTTTTAACATTAGAGGTCTCAAGGCTGGAGACTGCTCTGAGGAACAAGGAGGTATCTACATCCCCTCTCAACACAAGTAGACCAAGCACATTAAATGTATACAAACCAAGTACTACATTAATTGTAAAGGACAACCACACCCTCCACGGGAAGTGCAAGCTAAAAATGACTTCGTCCACAACCAACCATTAATCATGTCTAAAATAGTCCAACTGACCCTCATGTTTAACATCAATTACTCATCCAATAGTGAATCAAATTCAATTAGCCCATAAATTGCATATTAGCATAAAAATCAACAAGTCTGATTGCAATTAGGTAAATGTACGCCAATCTAAATTAACATTTAGAAGTGTATCAAGTAAGCAAGTCTAATTCATAGCTGGGTCATCAACGTCCTATCAATTCAATCCTTAATGCAATCATGGTTGGGAATGACATGTAAGACGTTGACACTTGTTACTATATAACATTTAACCAGTAGAACTGGTCATTCCACGAAATGATCAGTAGAGAAAGTATCAGAGGCTAGGCATTAAACTTAAGGTCATAACATGGTGATTGGATTGAAAGAGATATAACAATTACTCACTATACTATTAAAGTATTGCTTTGAAATTAATACATTTAATCAATTATAAGACATTGACAATTAATGTAGCAATTAACAAGGTAATTAAAATGACAATAACATAACAATTAATATAGCAAATAACAAGGTTATCTACATCAGGGCATAATGCAATAGTGAAACATTTATTAACTCATTAAATTACTACCCGTTGTCTATCCTTACTAACCGTACCAAACTAACAGCTATCTACAAATATTAAGGGGTCAGCTAAGAAGAGTAAATTCCATAAGGTCATATTCATTCAATGAGAAGCTAAGACCATATATATAAAATTAGATTCATTGCCATAAGCATTAATGAGATTTACTGCCTTATGTAATAAAGGAGAATTACTGCAAGGTCTAGTAAAATTCAGAGGTAAAAGTGAAATGCATTAGAATCCCATATCGGGCTTTCTAAATAGGTGAGAAGTTGTTGTGTAAGTGATTTTGAATTACCATGACTGTAAACTATGGGGTAATTGCACAATGGCTGTCAGATAAATCATAAAGCATGTAGTTGAAGGTCACTAGATGATTTACAATCAAATGCCACTGAAATATGATATGTCTTACTCCATTTGGCACTGACAGTCAAATAAATGGAAAGGGAAAATGCAGAGAAGTTAAGGGTCACAATAGTTACACTGTTTCAGTTGCAGATTACCCAACTATTGAATTTAAAATTAAGGTTACAAGTCATAGATGTGGGGCGTTACATGGAAATCATACTTGTCATCAGGGGTATGGTTTCTCAACAAATTGCAATGTCACAACAGAAGTAAAAATCAAGGTTACCACTCACAGAAAATGGCTGAGCTATAAGTTCGATGAGTTACAAATCACAGATGTAAATTTTCACAGCTAGTTCGTGGGTATAATCACTGATGTAAATATAATCTGGGGAGTAAATCCAAGGCTAGAGTCCTAAAAAGGAAATGTAAAATCAGCCAACATCGTCATATGTGTGAATTTGAATCCTACATAATTTACAATCGCAGACACAACACCATCCCAAGCAAACACAGGCTGAGTAAACACACCCACCATAGATAAAATGCAGGTAAAAGGGATAAGAAGATAAAACATTGCTACAAAGGATGGATGAAAGGCGAAGTTACTTTTCCAATCTCAAGTGATGAGCACACAAAATGAATTCACCATTAATTGATAATTACTCAAAGTTAAATTCTTCGTTAAAACTGATGAATATGCAGAGTTTAATTGGCCAGTATCAAATGATGAACAGACATAAATGAATTTTCCATTACATGATATTTACACAGTTAAATTCGCCAGTTAAGTGATGAAGACACAAGGCTAGATTGGCCATTATCCAATGAACAGACATAAATGAATTCGCCAGTAAATAATAATTACACAGTTAAATTTCACCAGATAAGTGATAAAGACGCAAGGCTAGACTGACCATTATCCAATGATGAATAAACAGAAACAAATTCGCCAGTAAATAATAATTACACAGTTAAATTTCACCAGATAAGTGATGAAGACCCAAGGCTAGATTTTACAACTACCACATAATGCAGTCGCTGAAGTAATATTTTTTTTTTTACATCCATTACCAAATTACAGCAGCAGAGGTAATATTTCTACATCAGCTACACAACTACAATTGTAGAAGTAATAAAAACCAGTCAATCCATTAAGAACCAAAAAGCAGATTGAAGTTAAATACTTTTTACATCTCGGAATACCAATATAAAAATGTTGACAACAGTAAGAGAATGCTAGGTCCATAAGGATAACTTATTGAAGGGATCATAGGGATTTTATCAGTCAAGGCACAGAGAAATACACAACAAGGAAGCATGGTAATCCATACACAGAGGTTGTATTGAAGGACGCAAGTCAACAATCAGGTGAGCACATCCACAGAAGTATACAACTGATAGGTTCACCTTCGCTTCACCATCCTCACATAGAAACGTAGGGCGTTGAGATCCATAGGTATTTTAACGCTAAGGTGATGACCGTAGTTCAGGCTCCTGGCCGACTTCTCAGGCGAGGGTTGGTGAGCTAGGGACGAAGGATATACAACCTCAAGGTCAAAATCAACACACAGTGTGGTCACGACATGTGGGAAGATGAAGGCCATGGGATTCAACCACCATCGAGATAGGCTAAGGAAAGATTTAGTCACCAAGTTAAAAGAAAGAGAAAACATCATTTTACTTTTCCATTAAATAATCAGATCCGAGCATAAGTCCTAATACATTCTACCATACAAAAATGAAGAGAGCATACTGTTGCCTGATCGCCCACTCTGAATGATGTCTCGCACACTCTATGTAGCTCCTTCTCACTGACCGTCGAGACTTCACCGATACCTCCCAGCCAATGCTAGGGGTACTCTTCTTCCCCCTTAGCCCCTCAAGCCACAAAGTGGCAACACACACTATCTAGATATTTTGACTAGCTCCCAGCTTGCCTCGCAAGGCCGAGCTACCACTCCTCTCTGTGATGGGTATCCCCGACTCCCAGAAGTAAATTAGTCAAGTAGATATTCCTACAGTGTAACGTTACACAAACAGAAGATGGTCCTTCATCCTTCTTCCTCCTTCAATATATAGCGTTTTGAACTTCCTTTCTTTCCTAAAATCTCATTTAATTAAAATTTAAAATAAATTCCTAAAAATTATTCTTCATACAAGTGTCTCCCATCCCCTACATTACTCCATTAATTAATTTCTTTAATTAGTTAATTATCTTATTTCCCTCACCCACCTAGAGTTACTCCTAGAATCACTCCTAGGTGTCCCCAAATTCCCTTATAGGTTTTAAAGGCTTTCCCCATTATTAAATTGTTGATTCAGTTTAAATTATAAATCTCTTAAATGGTATATTCTTTATTAAGTTAACTTTTTACTTTTTCCCTTAAGTTCCCCTTTTTCCCCTTTTATGTTTACGTCTTTTCCTAGTTTCCTGATATTTTAGATTTTCCCTCTTTCCCCTTTTAACTTAGAACTCAAAAAGGTAGGTGTGGAAATTAACCCCTTTTTCCCTTTTCTTATTTAATTAATATATTTTAAATTATCAAGTACTAAAACAATTAATTCCCTTTTTAAATTTTAATCGAATAGAATTTTTTTTGAAACAATTAATTTCTTAATTCCTTTATGTCACAAGATTTAATGAAGATCATAATTATTATTCAAGGGGTTTTTATTTTTATTATTATTATATATATATATATATTTCTTATAGAGAGACAAAATTTCACCACTAGCATAGTTTAGACTTAAATCTTAAATTTTCGTATCGGGCGACATTTAATTAGGGAATTTGTTTTAAAATACTTAACACATTATTCATCTTAAGTCCATCTCGGTTCATTCCTATAACATCAACAATGCGATGTGCCCTTTAGGACCCACTAGGTGCTCCAATGGTGCCACTCACCTCATCTGTTCCCTTGCGCGATGTTCCCTTCAGGATGCACTATGTACTCCAAGGGTGTCACTCGCCTCTTGACTAACTTGGGAGACATCGATAACCCCTGTAGTCAATACTCCACTAGTTGAACTTGTGAGAGACTAAGGGATTCTAAGCAATAAGGCCCCCACCTTATTGTGTTCCCCTTAGAATCATCATGAGCGATTGTCACAGTCTACCCTCTCGGCATCGTGGGTCCTCTCGAACTAGGTAATCATTAACCTATAGTTTGAGCCATGGTAGGAGTGCTAGTAGGTTGTGGCAGGGTTGTTGTCCACACCTCTCCCTCAACATCTTTGGTAGTCGTGCATGACCCCTTTACTCCATATGTGAGTCTGGTCAGCAAGCTATCATCAGCCTACATCATCAACAAATCATGTCAAAATATATCCATATCATATCATCTAAGCAGATGCGCTAATAGCATAGTAAAAACAAGAAAACCCCAATGGTACACTCCCTGACTCGCTCTGGAGTCCAAGGGGTTCCATCGATGCCTCTGCATCATCAAGGTCCAAAATCTTGCACACTCAGTAAACTAATTCAATAGCACCTATCTATGTCAATGCAGTAAAACAACATGTCATCAACCCATAATGCCTCATAATCAAAATCAAAATTCTTAATAGCATAATAATCCGGATCACTTGCGAGCAAGTGTCCTCAAAGAATAAGTTCTCTCAGTGTGCCAGAGCAGGATGTTACATACACCCCCTCTTGGTCTAAAATTCATTCTGAAGTTTCACAGTATATATTCCAAATTAAAGTGTATCACAGTATCATATGTCTATCTATCAAACAAAAATTGAAACTGCTTGTGCATATCATATGCATCCTCCCAGGTCACCAAGTGCAGACAATAATTGTCCCACTGGACCTTGACCTACTCTACCATTCAACAATGTAGTTTTCAAATGCGATAATCCAAGATGTGGATCAGCTTAGTCATGAGCGCTCCCTTGTCTAATACCTGCAAGTAACTCATCTCAATAACATGTGTAGGATCACTAATATAATGTCTCAAAATAGATACATGAAAAACATCCTGCATACGCCTCAAAGAATCAGGCAAGGCTAGTCGATAGGCCATGGGCCCCTTTCTCTGCACAATATTGAAAGGTCCCACGAACCTAGGAGAGAGTTTAGCTCCCTTCCCAAACTTGATCGAACTCTTATGCAATTTAACCTGTAATAAAACTCGATCGTTGACCTCCTAACTACGGTCGACACGGTGTGCATCGGCATAACTCTTTTGTCGATCCTACGCTTATTTAATTCTTTTTCTTATTGTCTGCATTTTCTTTTCCATTTCTTGGATCTCTTCTAGTCCTACTAGGACCCTATCCTCAAGCCGATCCCAACTCAAAGGTGTCTGACATGGTCACCCGTAAAGAAACTCGAAAGGCACCATCTTAAAGGTGCTCTGGTAACTATTTTTGTAAGTGAACTCCACTAGTGGGAAGAATTATTCCCAATGCTTTTGTTGGTCCATCAAGTACATGCACAACATGTCCTCCAAGGTCTGTTTCATTCATTCTATCTGCCCATCAGTCTCCAGTTGATATGCAGTACTAAAGTTAAGTTGGGTTCCCAACGCCTCTTGGAAACTCATCCAAAATCATCCAGTAAACATTGATCCTCAATTGGATATAATCCTCTTAGGCATGCCATGTAGCCTCACAATCTCACTGATGAAAACTCTAGCTATTTTAGGTGCTTGATATGTCATACGCACAGGAATAAAGTGAGCACTCTTCGTCAGAGTGTCTACTACTATGAAAATTGAGTTATGTCTCCTTGCCATCAGTGGAAATCCAACAATAAAATCCATCAAAATAACCTCACATTTCGATTCTAGAATAGCATGTGGTTGTAGTAATCCTGTTGGGTGTCTATGTTTAGCCTTTACCTATTGACATTCTATACATATGGCCACATAGTTGACTCTATCTACCTTCATTCCATTTAAAAAAAATAAGGGTTTAAGGTCTGCACTCATCTTCGTGACTCCTGGGTGAGACATGTAAACTACTCGGAATTAAAATCCTCAACTCGTCGTTCAACGATACGTAGATCTGATTTTTAAACCTCAATAAACCATCGCTATCAAATGAAAATCCTTCAAATTGTGTTAACATCATTGTGTTTTGTCTAATAAAACCCTCAACCTCTTTGTACCAGTCATCATCACGTTGTAAAGTTAGAATCCTTTGACATATATTCGTCTGAAGAGGAAACAACAAAAAGATGTGTGGTCTTCGACTCAATGCGTCTGCCACTCGGTTCACCATTCCTTTTATGTAAGTAATCTCAAATTCGTACTTGCTAAGCAATTCCGACCAATGTCATTGTCGCGCATTCAGGTCACTTTGCATAAATATGTGTTGTATTCCACAATGGTCAGTCTTTTGTTCAAATTTTCATCCAACAAGGTAGTGTCTCCAAACCTTCAAGGCATAAATGATGGCTAACAACTCCAAATCGTGCGTCACGTAGTTCTCCTCATGCCTTCTCAGTTTCCTCAAAATGTAAGCAATCACTTGTTAGTCTTGCATCAAGACCCCGCCTAAGCCCTCCTTGGATGCGTCAGTGCATACCAAGAAGTCCATGTCCATGTCAAGGACCTTTAGTATTGGTGTTGTTGTCAACAATTCCTTGAGCCTCCGAAATGCTTCTGTGCATTTCTCGGTCCAAACAAACTTCTTGTTCTTCTTCTGCAACTCTGTGATAGGACTTTCTATATTCAAAAATCCCTCGACGAACCGTCGATAGTATCTTTCTAAACCCATGAAGCTACACACTTTTAGGAAATTCGTCAGTGTAGGCCATTCCATAATAGCCTTGAACTTTGCTGGATCCATGATGATGCCTTCGCCGGAGAGGACATGCCCTAAGTAGTGAAACTTCGATTGATAAAAAGAGCATTTGGACAACTTCCCCTATAATTTGTGCTCTCGCAGAAACCGTAGCACCAAGCGCAAGTGCTCTTCATGCTCCTCCATTGTCCAAGAGTAGATCAAAATATCGTCAATGAATACCCATTCATCAAAATCATAAATACCCTTGGGGTGTTTCTCAGTCCAAATGGTAAAACAGTAAACTCGTAATGCCCAAACCTCATCTTAAAGATAGTTTTAGGGACATCATCTTCCTTAATCCGTAATTGGTGGTATCCTGATCGCAAGTCGATATTCGAGAACACCATTGTGCCCTTCATTTGATCGAACAGATCATCAATTCTCAGCAATGGATATTGATTCTTGATCGTGGCCTTGTTCAGTTGACGGTAGTCAATGGAGATCCTCCATGACCCATCCTTCTTTCGTATGAAAATAACAGGTGCACCCCACGATGACACACTAGGACGTATCAGTCCCAGGTCCAACAACTCCTTCAATTGCATTTTCAACTCTTGTAACTTCAGGGTCGACATCCGATAAGGCGCTCTTGCTATTGGTTGAGCCCCTAGTTTTAGGTCTATGGTAAACTCCAATTCCTTCTCCTGCAACATCCCAGGTAACTCCTCCGGAAACACGTTCACAAATTCTCTCACCATTAGAAGGTGTTCCAGACCTTCTACTACTCCCTTCTCATTTAATGCAAGGATCGCATAAAGCTTGCACCCCCTGTGCATGCTCTTCCGAATTTGCAAGGAAGAGATGAACCTTAGGGAAACTCCCTGGTTTAGGCCTACAATCACATGTCTCTGTCCCTCGTCATCGATCAAGCTCAACCATTTTTTCTTATAGTTGAGTATCACCTCATGCGATTCCAACCAGTCCATACCAATCACGATGTCATAAGATCCTAAGATAGTGACGTACAGGTTGGACCTGGTGACAAACTCTCCCAGGTTAAGGATACATCCCGTAACCTTTCCTCCAACCTTTTGTTTGGATCCTGAAGCCATCTCCATGAAGCTAAACTCATCCTATTCCACTGCCTTTACCTTAATCCTTTTTAGTGCTACACCAGAAATGAAACTCTTGGTAGCACCGGGATCTATCAAAATACTAAGGTTCTGGTCAGTGACGGTACCTGTCATCTCAAGAATAGTCAACTGATGCTCTGCCTGGTGGTTATTCATCACTATATGAATCCGATGGGCCTTTCCCATATCTCCCACGGTAGTGGGTCCAGCTAATCCATATGCTCTGATCCTCTCCATAGGGCAGTCATGCTGGTAGTGTGGCTCCCCACACATCAAACACCCCTTCTTTGGCCCAGTAGTCCTAGTACCTGAAGCAGAAGAGGATGGCCCACTGGCCTGGTACCCTGGTCTATTCTGTTGAATAGGTCTAAACTGTTGTTGCTGCGAGTGACGTTGTTGTTGATGTTGTGGTCCCTGATAAGGTTTCCATTATTGAGGCCTCGGTTTCCAAGGTGTAGTGAAAGTGGATCCCCTATGGAAGACACGATATCCCGGTGTATGTCTGGCTAGTGTTTGATGCTGCTGTGCTCCAGATGAAACCTGTCTTATTGGTCTCGCTGGAGTCCTGGTCTGACCCCTGTTGATAACCTCCTCCTCTGCTATGAGGGCCTTCTGGACAACATCATGCAAGGTTTGAGGCATCAAAATCCTAACCTTTGCATGTATGTTGTCATTAAGGCTGAACACAAACCTATTGACCTTAAGTTTCTCAGTGTTAAGGTGTTGAGCATACTAGAGCAGCTCCATAAAATGGACCTTATACTCGGGCACCATACGACCTCCCTATCGTAAGGCGTAGAACTCATTGAGCTGACGCTCAATGAACTCCTCTGAAAGGTACCTCTCTCAAAACCATTCCTTGAACAATTCCCATGACACATCTTTGATGACCACGTTCAGTTGTGGTAGGAGCGTCTTCCACCATAGAAGAGCGCTGTCCTTCAGTTGAAAGACCACCATGCGGACCTTCATGTTGGAGGTACAATCACGAAGTGAAAAGCACATCGCCATGTTCTCCAACCATGCCTCGACAGTTGAATCGTCTGGGGCACCAAAGAACTTGGGAAATTTGACCTTCTCAAGTTCTCGGTGAATGCTACAAGTACCGACCGGAGCGCGCGGAGGAACTGTTAGAAAAACAGGACCATGGAGCAATAAAATAAAACAAATATGAAAATAAAACACAGAAGATGCACAATACAAGAGAGACACAGATTTACATGGTTCACCCAATGTGGGCTACGTCCACCAGAAAAATTTCCAGGTCCTTTCTTTATTATTATCCAACAAAATGAAGGGATACAAGCTACAGCAAAATCGGTTGTAACTTCATCTTCTTTCTCTCACAGTCTCCTCTCTAAGAATACAATTCTTGCCAACCTACATAGCCGCAATACATTTTCCTCATAAAAGAGGGTTTCCTTCTAGGGCAAAAATCCCTAACATAATCTCTATCATTAGATCTGCAACCTTATAATTAACGGTCTAGATTTACAATGAAATTACAATATACTTTTACAAGGAAATTTTTTCTTCAAGGGCTTTGCCCCCGAACCTCCGCTGGGGGCCTGCTTTCCCCAAGACCCCCCAGCCAGGGGGATATCCCCCCCGGACCCAGCAAAGGGGGTGCCCCCCCTTTGCACTCCCCCACATGGAAGAGTGTACATACTTCTGGGGTGTAAATACTTCATGGGGTATAAACACGGTTGAAAGTAAAAGACTTCTAAATCAGGAAGATAATCAGGCTCCACAACCAACAATATCCCACTTGGAGACTTATCTCAACAACTCCACCGCTGCTGTATATGCTGGACTCTAAACCTTCTTGGACCTGGAAAATTTATCATCTTCATATTCATTCTTGAAGACCAAATGAAACTAAGAAAGAACTTAGTTTCTCCCTGGTTACTCCCTTTGTTAACATGTCTGCAGGATTCTTGCTAGTGTGTATCTTTTCCAGCTTCAGTTGTTCATCTTCCAAGGTAGATCATATGAAGTGGTACCTCAACTATATATTCTTAGTCTTAGAATGGAAGGCTAAGTTCTTTGCAAGGTGAATGGCACTCTAATTGTCACAGTACAAACTGTTGTTCTCATGCTTCTTTCCCAATTCCTCCATAAACCTTTATAACCAAATCATCTCTTTACTAGCCTCTGTAGCAGAAACATACTCTGCCTCTGTTGTTGAAAGTGCAACAACCTTTTGCAGTTTCGAAATCCAACTTACTGTTGTTCCACCTATAGTGAAAACATACCCTGTGGTGCTCCTCCTGCTGTCTTTATCACCTGCCATATCTGAATCAACATATCCCCGTAGAAAAGTGTTTGAACCTCCAAAACACAATGCATGTGTAGTAGTACCTCTCAAATACCTGAGAATCCACTTTACTGCCTCCCAATGTTCTTTACCTAGATTGTTCATATACCTACTCACAACTCCCACTGCATGTGCAATATCTGGTCTTGTGCAAACCATTGCATACATCAAGTTTCCAACTACTGATGAATATGGGACCCTGGACATGTATTCTATCTCCTCCTGTGTCTTGGGCCACATTTCCTTAGTTAATTTGAAATGGCTGGCCAAAGGTGTACTAACTGGTTTTGCATTCTGCATTCTAAACCTCTCCAACACCTTCTCTGTGTACTCACCCTGAGACAATGTCAGTTTGCGATTTTTCCTGTCTCTTGTTAT
>ML777676.1:564013-595869 GCA_009831015.1 Picea engelmannii
CCATTTCCTCTTTCATGCCTTGCTCCCACTTCTTTTTGGTGTCTACCTGCATTGCCTCTTCATAACATTCTGGTTCACCAGAATCAGTCAACAATAAATAATATAATGAAGGAGAGTATCATTCAGGGGGTATACTTAACCTAATAGATCTTCTAACAACACTTGCAGGTGTTTGAGGTACCTGCTGTTCCTACTGTTGTACATTTTGATTTTCAGGTTCCTTTGGAATTTCTTTTTCAGTGATCTCATCAAGCACTGTGTATTCTTGTTTTTTTGTTTCCTGTTTCTTTCCGTGCAACTAATCTTTGTACATGACCTTTTCATTGAATATGAAATCTCTACTCCTAATGATTTCTTTATTTTTATAATTGCATAAGCGATAACCAAAATCATTAACACCATATCCAATAAACGTACACTTCTTGAATTTTTCCTCAAGATTTGTTCTATTTTCTTTATCAATATGGACAAATGCTTCACAACCGAAAGTTTTCAAAAAAGAATAGTTTACCTTTTTTCCTGTCCATTCCTCCTATGGAATTCTACCATCCAAAAAGCTTGAAGGTCCTCTATTTATTAAGTAAACAACAGTATCTACAACATCTGCCCAAAAATGTAAGGGAAAACCAGCATGTAATCTCATACTCCTTGCATGTTCCATGATTGTCCTGTTCATTCTTTCTGACACACCATTTTCTTGTGGTGTTTGTGGAACTGTCTTCTCTCTATGAATCCCATGGTATGAACAGTAATCATCAAACTCCTTGTTGCAGTATTCACCTCCATTATTTGATCTGAGACACTTCAAGCTTTCCATTTCTTAAAAGTATAAAAAACATCAGATTTTTTTCGAATGCAATAAACCCAAGTTTTTCTAGTTGCATCATCAATAAAAATAACATAATAATGAGAGCCACCAAGAGATGATACCTGAGCTGGTCCCCATACATCTATATGCACAAGCTCTAACCTTTCATTCTTCTTCTTTTTTCCGACTCTGAGAAATATGACTCTCTTTTGTTTTCCATAAACACAATGCTCATAGAAGTCCAAATCAATTTGTTTAAGATCTGGAAGAAAATTTCTTTTGTGAAGTATCTGCATACCCTTCTCACTCATGTGTCCTAGCCTATGATGCCACAGTGTTGTATCCACTCCTGTAGAAGCTAATGATATAGAAGAGTTAGTATTACCAGTACATAAATACAATGTACCTACCTTCTCTCCTTTCGCTATCACCAATGATCCTTTGATGACCTTCCACGTCTTATCTATAAATATGGATATACAACCTTCACTTGCCAACTACCTTGTTGAAATTAGATTTTTCTTTAAATCTGGAATATGTCTTACCTCTTTCACTAACCATTGGTTTCCATTACTTTGCTTTATTTTTACCTTTCCCATTCCAACAATTTTGCATGGTGCATCATCACCCAAATGAACCTGTCCAAAATCACTTTGAACATAATCTAGAAAATGTTTCCTATGGGGTGTGGCATGAAATGAAGCCCCTAAATATACTACCCAAGACTCGAAAATATTATCTACAGAAAGAATCAAAGCATCTTGTAACACATCACCTATTACATTTGCTTCCTGATTTCTCGCATGTTGTCCATCTCTTTATTTCTTTGGAGCTCTGCAGTCTTTCTTCAGATGTCCTTTCTTCCCATACTTCCAACACTCTATCTTTCCAAGTCTAGATTTGGATCTCCCTTCCTAGAATTCCCATGGGTCCCTGAGCCCTTTCCTCTATCCTTTTGTCTTCCCCTATTCTCCATGTTCAACACATTACCTGATGTCTCACCTATTCTTTTCCATCACATTTCCTCACTAAGGATAACACCAACAACATCATCAAATTTTAAAGTATTTGAACCAGAGACAGAGTTACTTACAGCCATGACTAAGCCATTCCAGCTTTCTGGCAATGAGCACAAGATTAGAAGAGCCCTAACCTCATCATCAGATTCCACTTTTACAGAAATTAGTTGATTAGTAACCATATTATATTCATTTAAATGATCTGCAACAGACCCACCTTCCAACATCTTCATATTAAATAATATCTTCATTATAAATACCTTATTGGACACTGAGGGTTTTTCATACAATTTGGCCAACATATCCATCAAACCGTTCGTTGTCTTTTCTTTCGAGATATTGAAAGCCAGGCTCAGCCGTATCGGTCCTAGAGCCTTTCTGTCAAAAATCTCCCATTCTTTGTCCTTCATGACCACCAGTTTCTTTGCTACTCTGCTCAATGGTAAGAATAGATCCTTCTGATATAAATAATCTTCTCTCTACATCTTCCATAACTGGTAATTTTGTCCATTAAATTTTTCAACCCTAAACTTTCCATGTTTCGACATTGCTCCCACTCGAACCAGGAACCCTCTTTTCCTACGAGTTACCTTACGCTCTGATACCAGTTGTTAGAAAAACAAGACCGCGGAGCAATAAAATAAAACAAATTCGGAAATAAAACACAGAAGATACACAATACAAGAGAGACACAGATTTACATGGTTCACCCAGTGTGGGCTATGTCCACTGGAGAAATTGCGAGGTCCTTTATTTATTATTATCCAGCAAAATGAAGGGATATAACCTACAACAAAACCCACTATAACTTCCTCTTCTTTCTTTCACAGTCTGCTCTCTCAGAATACAATTCTTGCCAACCTACATAGCCGCAATACATTTCCCTCATAAATCAGGGTTGCCTTCTAGGGAAAAAAACCCTAACATAATCTCTATCGTTAGATCTGCGACCTTATAATGAACTGTCTATATTTACAATGAAATTACAATATACTTTTACAAGGCAATTTTTTCTTCGGGGGCTTTGCCCCCGAACCCCCGCTGGGGGCCCGCTTTCCCCCAGACCGCCTAGCCGAGGAGATAGCCCCACCAGACCCCATAGAGGGGTTACCCCCCCTCTGCACTCCCCCACGTGGAAGAGTGTACATACTTTTGCGGTGTAAATACTTCATGGGGTATAAACACAGCTGAAAGTAAAAGACCTCTAAATCAAAAAAATAATCAGGCTCCATAACCAACAAGAACCTCAGTAGGTGCTAGTGTCGTGGCCTCATATCTGTCCAAATGGTTGATCAAGGCCTCAGACATGTGATGAAAAGATCTCATCATTTCGACCACATCACAAACTACTATCTATTCCTATCCAACAACCTGCCCGTCTCCCTGGGGGTTAGATCTCTCAGGCGTGGATGCTACTGGAGGTGTCGTGCCTCCTCCCCTAGCACCCCGTCGTTTGCCTCCACGGCATCCTATAACCATGATTATCTGCACACACACAAGTCAACTCAATTAGCAATATTGTAATCAATCATATCAACAAAATCCATAGCTATCCCAAGTCGCGGGTTGAACCCGCTCTGATACCATATATAACAACCCTCCCATTTAGTTACGACAACGAGCCTCACATAACAAGTGCAATTTTTTTTTTGTTTGTGTGCGTGTGTAGAAGGGTATTAAGGACATTATACTCAACATTTCCACATGACGATGAACGTGACACTTGAAACTCACATGACAACAACATAACGACCTAAGAAGCACATCAGCAACTAGAAGCAATGGACGACAATCAACTGACGAAAAATAAGAATGACTACCCGCCCGTCCTACCCTGCAATGGTTAGGACTTCTATAACACATAAGAAATACTCAAGCCTAGGTTCCCATCGATTTTGACCATTTAAGGTCTCAAGGCTAGCGACTGATCTGAGGAACAAGGAGGTATCTACATCCCGCCCCCCCCCGACACAAGCCGACCAAGCACATTAAATGTCTACAAACCATGTACAGCATTAATTGTGAAGGACAACCACACCCTCCACAGGAATTGCAAGCTAAAAATGATTTCATCCAAAACCAACCATTAATCATGTCTAAAATAGTCCAACTAACCCTCATGTTTAACATCGGTTACTCATCCAATAGTGAATCAAATTCAATTAGCCCATAAATTACAATTTTGTATTAGCATAAAAATCAACAAGTCTGATTGCAAATAGGTCAATGTACACCAAACTAAATTAACATTTAGAAGTGTATCAAGTGAGAAAGTCTAAATCATAGCTGGGTCATCAACGTCCCATCAATTAAATCCTTAATGCAATCATGGTTGGGAATGACGTGTAAGACATTGACACTTGTTACTATATAACATTTAACCAGTAGAACTGGTCATTCCATGAAATGATCAGTAGAGAAAGTATCAAAGGCTAGGCATTAAACTTAAGATCATAACATGGTGATTGGATTGAAAGAGATATAACAATTACTCACTATACTATTACAGTATTTCCTTGAAAGTAATACATTTAATCAATTATAAGACACTGACAATTAATATAGCAATTAACAAGGTAATTAAAATGACAATAACATAACAATTAATATAGAAAATAACAAGGTTATCTACATCAAGACGGAATGAAATAGTGAAACATTTATTAACTCATTAAATTACTACCCGTTGTCTATCCTTACTAACCGTACCAAACTGACAGCTGTCTAAAAATATTAAGGGGTCAACTAAAAAGAGTAAATTCCATAAGGCCATATTCATTCAATGAGAAGCTAAGACCATATATCTAAAATTAGATTCATTGCCATAAGCATTAATGAGATTTACTGCATTATGCAATAAAGGAGAATTACTGTGAGGTATAGTAAAATTCAGAGGTAAAAGTGAAACACAACAAAATCCCATATCGGGCTGTCTAAATAGGTGAGAAGTTGGTGTGTAAGTGATTGTGAATTACCATGACTGTAAAACTATGGGGTAATTGCACAATGGCTGTCAAATAAATGGGAAAGCATGTAGTTGAAGGTCGCCAGATGATTTACAATCAAATGCCACTGAAATATGATATGTCTTACTCCATTTGTCACTGATGGTCAAATAAACAGAAAGGAAAAACGTAGAGAAGATAAGGGTCACAACAGTTACATTGTTTCAGTCGCAGATTACTCAATCGTTGAATTTAAAATTAAGGTTACAAGTCGTAGACATAGGGTGTTACATTGAAATCTTACTTTCCATTAGGGGTATGGTTTCTCAGCAAATTGCAGTGTCATAGTAGAGGTAAAAATCAAGGTTACCACTCACAGAAAATGGCTGAGCTATAAGTTCGCTAAGTTACAAATCACAGATGTAAAGTTTCACAGCTAATTCGTGGGTATAATGGATGATGTAAATATAATCTGGGGAGTAAAACCAAAGATGGAGTCCTAAAAAAGGAAATGTAAACTCAACCAATGCCATCATGTGTGAATTTGAACCCTACATAATGTACAATCGTAGACACAACGCCAGCCCAAGCAAATGCAGGCTGAGTAAATATGCCCACCATAGATAAAATGTAGGTAAAAGGGATAAGCAGATAAAACTTGGCTGTAAAGGATGGATGAAAGGGAGAGTTACTTTACCAATATCAAGTGATGGGCACACAGAACAAATTCACCATTAATCGATAATTACTGAGAGTTAAATTCTCTATTAAAACTGATGAAGACACAGAGTTTAATTGGCCATTATTAAATGATGAACAGACATAAACGAATTCGCCATTACATGATATTTACATAGTTAAATTCGTCGGTTAAGTGATGAAAACGCAAGGCTAGATTGGCCATTATCCAATGATGAATAGACATAAATGAATTTGCCAGTAAATAATAATTACACAGTTAAATTTCGCTAGATAAGTGATAAAGACACAAGGCTAGATTGGCCATTATCCAATAATGAATAGACAGACACGAATTCGCCAGTAAATAATAATTACACGGTTTAATTTTTCTAGATAAGTGATAAAGATGCAAGGCTAGATTGGCCACTATCAAATGATGAGCATATAGAAATGATTTCTCCAGTAAATAATAATTACAAGGCTAGATTTTACAGCTACCACATAATGCAATCGATGAATTAATATATTTTTTTTACATCCATTATAGAATTACAACCTCAGAGGTAATATTTCTACATCAGCTATACAACTACAATTGCAGAAGTAATAAAAACCAATCAATCCATCAAGAAGCAAAATACATATTGAAGTTAAATACTTTTTACATATTGGAATACCAATATAAAAATGCTGACAACAGTAAGAGAATGCTAGGGCCATAAGGATAACTTATTGAAGGGATCGCAGGGATTCTATTAGTCAAGCCGTAGAGAAATACACAACAAGGAAGCATGATAATCCATACGCAGAGGACAAAATGAAGGACACAAGTCAAAAATCAGGTGAGGACATCCACAAAGGTAGATAGTTGATAGGTTCGCCTTCACTTCACCATCCTCGCATAGAAAAGTAGGGCATTGAGATCCATAGGTCTTTTAACCCTAAGGCGATGACTATAGATCAGGCTCCTGGCCAACTTCTCAGGCGAGGATTGGTGAGCTAGGGATGAAGGATAAACAACCTCAAGGTCACAATAAACACACAGGGTGGTCACGACATGCGGGAAGATGAAGGCCATGGGATTCAACCACCATCGAGCTAGGCTAAGGAAATTTCCAGTCACCAAGTTAAAAGAAAAGAAAAAACATGATTTTACTTTTCCATTAAATAAGCAAATCCGAGCATAAGTCCTAATACATTCTACCATACAAAAATCAAGAGAGTGTAATGTTGCATGATCGCTCACTTTGAATGACGTCCCACACACTCTATGTAGCTCTTTCTCACTGACCATCAAGACTTCACTAGTATCTCCCAGCCAATTCTAGGGGTACTCTTCTAACCCCTTAGCCCCCCGAGCCGCAAATGGGACACACAAACTATCTAGAGATTTCAACTAGCTCCCACCTCGCCTCGCAAGGTCGAGATACCACTCCTCTCTGAGTTGGGTATCTCCAACTCCCATAAGTAAATCAGTGAAGTAGATATTCCTGCAGCGTAACGTTACACAAATAGAAGATGGTCCTTCATCCTTCTCCCTCCTTCAATATATAGAGTTTTGAACTTCCTTTCCTTCCTAAAATATCATTTAATTAAAATTTTAAAATAAATTCCTAAAAATTATTCTCTGTACAAGTGTCCCCCATCCCCTACATTCCTCCATTAATTAATTTCTTTAATTAGTTAATTATCCTATTTCCCTCGCCCACCTAAAGTTAGTCCTAGAATGACTCCTAAGTGTCCCCAAATTCCATTACATGTTTTAAAGGCTTTCCTCATTATTAAATTGCTAACTTAGAAAGCTCTTAAATGGTAGATTCTTTACTAAGTTGACTTTCCTTTTTTTCCCTTAAGTTCCCCTTTTTCCACTTTTGTGTTTACCTATTTTCCTAGTTTCCTAATATTTTAGATTTTCCCTCTTTCCCCTTTTCACTCAGAACTCAAAAAGGAAGGTGTGAAAATTATCCCCTTTTTCCCTTTTCTTATTTAATTAGTATATTTTAAATTATCAAGTACTAAAACAATTAATTCCCTTTTTAAATTTTAATCCAATAGTTTTTTTTTTGAAACAATTAATTTCTTAATTCCTTTATGTCACAAGATTTAACGAAGATCATAATTATTATTCAATGGGTTTTTATTTTTATTAATATTATTATTATTATATATATAATTTTTTTTTATAGAGATACAAAATTTCACCACTAGCATAGTTTAGACTTAAATCTTAATTTTTTTGTATCGGGGGACATTTAATTAGGGAATTTGTTTTAAAATACTTAACAGGTTATTCATCCTAAGGCCATCTAGGTTCATTACTCTAAAATCAACAACGGGACGTGCCCTTCAAGATGCACCAGGTGCTACAAGGGTGCCACTCGCCTCATAGGTTCCCTTGCACGATGTGCCCTTCAGGACACACTCTATGCTCCAAGGATGCCACTCATCTCTTGACTGACTTGGTAGACATCAATAACCCCTGAAGTCAATACTCCACCAAGTAAACTTGTGGGAGACTAACAGTTTCTAAGGAATAAGGCTGCCACCTTATTGTGTGCCCATTAGAATCATCGTGAACGACTGTTGCAGTCTGCCCTCATGGCATCGTGGGTCCTCTCGAACCAGGTAATCGTTAACCTATAGTTCGAGCCAAGGCGGGAGTGCTAGTAGGCTGTGGCAAGGCTATTGTCCACACTTCTCCCTCAACATCTCTGGTAGTCATGCATGACCCCTTTACTCCATATGTGAGTCTTGTCGGCAAGCTATCATCAATCTGCATCATCAACAAATCATGTCAGAATATATCCATATCATATCATCTAAGAAAATGTGATAATATCATAGTAAAAACAATCAACCCCCAATGGTACACTCCTTGAGTGGATCCGGATTCCAAGGGGTTCCATCGATGCCTCTACATCCTCGAGGTTCAAAATCCTGCACACTCAGTAAACTGAGTCAATAGCACCTCCTATGTCAATGGAGAAAAACAACATGTCATAAACCCATAACACCTCATAATCAAAATCAATGGTCTTAATAGCATAATAATCCGGATCACTTGCGAGCAAGTGTCCTCAAGGAATAAGTTCGCTTAGTGCACCAGAGCGGGATGTTACACCCATAGGAGAGACTCATTCTATTCCTAGGTGATTATAGTTGGGATGTTTTGGATCACCCGCTCTATTGTTGAGGTGCAGTCTACCTGGATTTCTAAGAGGATATCCTTGTAGAAGTCATTCATCTCATGCGTTATTTCCTGATGAGTTAACAGGGTGTTTCCTTGAGAGTCATCCAGTGTCATGATGTGATTGATAAGGCATATGTGGATCATTAAATGGTAGAAGAATTTGGTGTTCTTCTCTCCTTTGTTGAGCCATTGAACCTGAGATTTCTATCTCCACATGATCTCTTCTTGCTTGTATCTTTCTTCTATTTTTCTTCTGAGTTCACTTTCCTCCTCCTATTCTGTGATTCTGTATCCTTCTTGAATGAATTGTGCCTAGAGGTTCTCTAGTTTTTATTCCAGTAATTTCCTCTCTTGGAAAATGTTCCCAAAGACCTCTTTGTTCCATTTGCACACCTGTTGTTTAAAGTATTTTATTTTTTGCTGGAAGCAATACATTTTTTTTCCCATCTGTGTTTCCACAGTGCTTCACCAGTGACGGGACAACTCCTGGAAGTTTGGATGAGAAATCCAATTAATTTCAAATCTGAAGGGTTTAATCTTGGCGCTGGAAATAGTGTCAACCCAGAGCTGAACCGGCCAGTGGCCTGAACCTGCCTTCGAGAGGATGTTGGAATATACTAGGGGGATTTCCAAGAGGAGAGTTTTCAAGATGAGGAAACGATCAAGAATGCATGTTATTTGATGGTGTCCTGATACTTTGTTGGTACAGGTGTAGGTTCCATTTCTATTCTCAATGTCTACCAATCTTAGGTTCTCTATGAGTTCTTGTAATTTTTCACTATCCTATTCCATGCACTTTTTCCCCCTCGCTTTTCCTCCAGCTTGAGAATCATGTTGAATTTTCCCCTTATTATCCATCATCTACACTCCTCTAAGGAACCTAGGTAAGTCAAGTTTTGAAGAGAGAGGTCTTTGTCTTGGCTATTCTGCGTTCCATAGGCATTTGTGATCATTCCTTCCTTGTCTGAGACGATGGATCTATAGTGCACTATGATGGTGGATGGAGTGGAGAAGCCTTGATCAAGGATGACTATTGCAGGATTATATAGGATGGTCAGGCCTCTTGAAGCCAATTTTGAGTCTGTTTGACAAGATTCAGAATTACACCAGCATATTTTGATGATATCTTCTACATCTTTCCCTACACAATTTGTCTCTTGTATCAGGAATATATCAGGGTCTTCCATTTTGATGCAATTTCGAAGAATCCTTTGTTTGGATATTCCATTTAGGCCTCAGATATTCCAGGTGAGGATCTTTATAGTTAGCAATTGGGTGGATTGAAAAAGGATCTCTCTGAGAGCTTGTGAATCTATCCTGAGTTGATCATATAGTTTCCCACTTTCTTTCTAAGTTGATGAGTCATTTTCTGCCTCGTCACTTGTTTTCTTTGGGGTGTTTTATTGGATCTATTTTTGGGTTTATGTTGATCCCCAACCTTGATGTGGCCCCTGCTGATGAGTCCAAAACTACTTTGTGAACTTTCCTGAGTGGGTTCTATGGTAAGGTTTGGAGATCCTTCTTATTGAGTGCTTCTACTAACCTATCTAGGTCGATTTTTCTTAGGTCGTGCTCATCCATATCCATGACTGTGTCTTCTTCTTTTTCTGTTTCTTTTCCTGAGACTGGGTGAGTCTATGTATCTGCTTGGTTTGTTGGGGTTTGATACTATTGTGATGGATGGTATTCCTTGTGCTTGTTGAGATTTGTCCCCATGGTCTTGTGGGGGTTTTCCACTTCTTCTGCCTCTCGGAGGCGATTGAGGGCTTCAAAATAATTATTAGTTGGGTTCTTTTTTCCATTAATGGAAGTGGGCTTATTTTACGCTTGTCTCCTTCAATTTTCCACCTGGATAAATCCTTCCTTTGTTTTCTGTTCAACCTCCCTTCTGGGGGGGATGTTGAGAGAGAAGTCTCAAAAAATTTGTCCATGTTCTTGTCATTTTTGACATCTAAAAGGAATGTGTTCATAGTCTATGGTTTGGTCCCATTCCTCATCTTGGTATTCTAAGATAATTGTTCCTCGGAGTGCTTTGGAGATGTTCATATAGACACATATCCTTGCATAAGAGGTGTATTTTCTTTTTTTGGTAGCTTGAGAACATTTAGCATATTTACCTAGGGTGTTTCCTATGCGCAGAAAGTTTCTTCTAACCAAAACTCTTTTAGGTATGGAATAGAGGCGAATCCATATCGGTGCGTATGCAAAGTTTTCCTTTTCTGGGCAGAAGAGGTCTGTTCAGAAGCGAAGGTAGAGGCCAACCAAATTATAGAAATATGGTCCCCATTCAAAGATCTTGTCCTTGTCTTCCAGATTGTATAATATTACTGTGAAGAAACCTTTGTAGCTCAGTTGGAGCTCATAGTCTCCCTTGGGATTCCACAACGCCTTGATCCAATGAGTTAGGTCCTTTTTTGAGGTACAAAGACCTAAGAAACTTCCTATGAGGGCATGGTATCTCATGCACTATGTGTGTTCCCTTATCCTAGTGGTTTTGATGACATATTAGGGCGCAATCGGGGCTTAGGGGAATACATTTGTCGGGTATCTAGGCTCGAGCTTCTTTTGGATGTGATGTCTCATCATCCATGTTCGATTGTTTGCTAATATCCATCTCTTCCTGCAAATATGGGTCTCGTAAGTGCAATGGAGGGTCAAAGAATGATCTGTGCACCCATGAGTTCTCTAGATCATTGGCGACAATGTTGCAGTAGGAGGGGGATTTCGCCCCCCCTTCTATTCCCATTCTTCTGTAGCGATCAGTTCCAGAGTGAATAGGTGGTCAAAGGAGTGTAGAGGAGTTTAGACATGGTCAGGGTAAGAGGGTTGTTGGTGCATGAGAACCCTAATCTTGCAGAGCTTTTGTTCTGGTTTCTTCATAAAATCAAGATTCTCAGGTATTATTTCATGTTGGAAAAAATTTAGTTATATATTAAAATTAAAAATTGTCATTCAAATTATTAATTTAAAATAAAAATTTCTTAAACAACATTTAATTTATTGAATCATAGGTTGGCACATCACAAGCATTACATGTTTCAAAATTTAAAACTACAACTTAATTTGTTAAAATCATTTAAATTTAATTTTCAAATTTTCAAATTTTCAAATTTGAAATGTGTTATATACAATAATGTGGAGAAGAGAGTACCTGAGAGTGTTCTTTGGAGGGAGATTGGGATAGAGGAGGAAGAGGAGGAAGAACCCATACCCGTGAAGAATACGTCCATTCCTGATGATTCACAAATGTATGTTCATTGCACATTAGTGAGTTTTAATTTTCTTTTATGTTGGGGTTTTATATAAAAGTGTTCAAGCTTATGTTGAATAAGTTTATATTTTTTGCTTTTATCAAATTTTTGTTTTCTCAATTTTTTAGTTTAGCCTTTCCTATTCAAGACTTTGATCAATTATTTTGAAATATATAGAACCCCTATATAAGATTATCATTGTCTTAAATGGTACATTCAAACTTATTTAATTTTATATCATGATGAAGACCTAATTTTGAACATGAACATTTGATTATTTGAGAACAGGCTCTATCCCACATCAGAAAAGGGGAAGTTTCTAAATTTTCTTCAATTGCATTCCTTGCCTTCTTGACCATGAATGGTGTGGTCTGGAAATTTGTTTTTTCTACATACAATGAAGTGAATTCCTTCTCTCCAAGGTATTTTCAAACTCTTAACTAAATTGGTTACTAACCAAAAAAACCAACATTCAAGTAGGTTTACAAATAAGCTATGTATATGTATATACGAGTTAGCTCACACATATTGTATATGTTGTATGTGTGATATATCTCACACATATTGTATATTTGAGCTAGCTCAGAGATAATTTCAAAGAGCATTTGATTATATGCAATATGAATATATCCCAAAGATGAAATATTTCAATGGCTTTTGAAGAATGAGTTAATATATGTGCAGATTTGTGTTTTCTTCATGTACATGAAAGATTATATGAAAACATATATTCTACCGCAGAAAGAGGACATAAGTATTTTCTAGAATAATGGTTTTTAAAATGGATGTTTGTGAGATTTCATAGATATAAGTAATTTCTTGTAAGAATGACTTAATATGGAGATTTATGAGTCCTTTAATTTGAAAGGGCATTGTGGAATTTGATTATATGACCACTGCATAAGAGGAGAGAAGTATTTTACTGTTGAGAAGATTAGTATTTTACTGTTGAGTAAATAAGATCAAACAAGATCACTTGGGATGAGAATTTCACCTAAAGGATTTGGGACTTTATCCACAAGGAGATAATTATTTCATTGGAAGAATGACTTAATATGGAGATTTTTGAAATTTCTTCATACACAGTTCTATATTTATTTTTAGATTGTTATCTAACTCTGAACATGTAACATGCAACTCTTGTGCACACTGAGCGAAATTATTCTTCGAGGACACTTGATTGCAAGTGATCCAAATTGTTATACTATTGGTCATCTCATTATGATTATGAGGCATTATGGATATGATGACATGTTATTTTGTTGTATTGAAATAGACAAGTGCTATTGACTGGGTTGTCTTGAGTGTGTAGGAATTTGGACCTCGAGGATGCAAAAGAATCGATGAAACCCCTTCAACTGTGGATTGAGTTAGGGAGTGGAATATTGGTGTTTGATTGTTATTGACATGACATCTGTACATATGATTATATGTTATGATAATTGATTTGTATCGCTAACATGATTCATTGATGATGTAGGCTGACAATAGCTTCTTGACTAGACACATGTGGAGAATAGGTGTCACACACGACAACTAGAGACTTTGAGAGAGAGGTGTTGGAGCACTCACGTCATGGTTCAAACTATTGGTTAATGAATACCTAGTTCGACAAGACCCACGATGTCATGAGGGAAGACTGCGATAGTCACTCATGATGATTCTAAGGGGCAAGCAAGAAGGCAAGGTCCTTATTCCTTGGAGGCCCTTAGTCTCCCAAAAGATCACTTGGATGAGTATTGACTGTAGGGGTTTTTTATGTCTACCAAGTCATTCAAGAGGCAAGGGGCACCCTTTGAACACGTAGTTGGTCCTGAAGTGCACGTCATGCAAGAAAAATGGAAAGAGGTGAGTGACATCCTTGGATCACATAGTGTGTCCTGAAGGGCACGTCGTGCAAGGAAAAAATAAAGAGGCGAGTGGAACCCTTGGAGCACCTACTGTGTCCTAAGTGACACATCACATTTTAAATAGAATGTGAATAAACCTAGATGTCCTTAAAATAAATGATGTGATAAGTAAGATTTAAAAACATTTTCCATAATAAAAATGTTGCCCAGCCTACTGAAATTAAAATCTAGGTCTAAGTAACACATGTGGTAAAAAATAATAATAATAATTAAACATGTAACAAGAAGGGGTTAAGAAATTCAATTAATTTATTAAAATCAAATTATAATGGGGGATTAAAATTTTAAAAGGGACATTATTGTTTTATCTACATATGCTAATTAAATTTTTAATTAGAAAGAAAATGGGATAAAAGGTTGTTTTTCTACACTTGCTAATCTGAGTTTTAGCTAAAAAGGGAAAAGAGGGAAACTTAAAATAAATAAGAAACTAAAGGAAGAAAGGGAAACATAAATAAAAGGGGAAACATAATGAAAAAGCTGAATGTCTAACTTAGTAAGGAATATTTCCTTGGAAACATTCTATTTTTGAACTCTACTAAGAATTTAATAAGGCGTAAGTCATTTAAAGTTTGTAAGCGAATATTGGGACACCAAGGGGCATTTTTAGGAATTCTTTTAGGTGGGTGAGGGAAATAGCAATAATTAAATAATTAATGAAATTAATTTTCTAGTGCAACTAGGGGGAGGGGTGACATGTGTACAGGGGAGGTTTTTTGTGATTAAATTAATGAAAAATAAATTAATTGAGAATTTGGGAAATAAATCACTTAAAAACTCTATAAAAAGGATGGAGGAGGAGAAGTATGGATTTGATATTTATGCGTAACGTTACATTGCTGAATTTTTGTCTTGACTGAACTTATCTTGTGGAAGTTGGGATACCCATGTCTGGTAACGAGTGGTAGCCCGACCTTGCGAGGTGAGTTGGGTGCTAGTTGTTCTCTGGTATAGTGTCTGTGGCCCCTTTGTGGCTCAAGGGGATCAGGGGGAATAAGAGTAACCCTAGCATTGGCTAGGAGGTACCGATGAGGTCACATTGGTTGGCAAGCAGAAGCTAGACGGAGCGCGGGTGGGACAAAAACTGCACAGAATTAAAATTTGGCTAAGGTACACCTATTAAGTTGTTACTTGCAATGAAATTCAATTTACACATCTTATTTATATGTACTCGTTTGATGATTTCATTTCCATCATCTATCTTGCACATGCTTACTTACGGTACTTGTAATCCCCTTTCTTGTTGTTTTCTGAATTAATTTCCCTTGGTGAACTCAACTTTTAATTGCACTGACTTATCTATGTGGGTTTTATTGATTATTATGAAGAGATTGTGTTTTCTCTTCCATCCCTTATTCCTTTTATCAACAGTCTGTGCCTGAGAAGTCGACTAGGAGCCAAATTGAGGAGTCAAATTGATAGTCGTCACTTCGGTGTTTAAAGACCTATAGATTCAAATGCCCTATTTTTTCGTTCATGGATGGTGAGTGAAGGATAAATTATGCCCAGCCATCTACCCTTCCTTATCTCTGTTTTCTTATTTTCTGATTGATCTCTAATCCTTGTGCCTTCTTGTGAATGAGTATCCTTGTTATTTCTATTGATTCATGGTAGAACGATTAGTCTTGTACTTTCTTGTGATTGATTTCTTCTATGTTTTGTATGGTAAAACTCTACATTTTAATTGATAAATCCCAGTGCCTTGATTGGTAAATATCATTGTTTTAAGATGTAAATGTTTGTGTTTATTGATGATATGTCTGTGTTCTTATTTTATCAATATCTCATCCATGTTGATGTGTACTCACCCCAACGTTGGTAGTAGCCAAGTGATCCTTTTGGTACAACTTAAATCAGTCTTCAAAGTAGCATCTATAAGGAATTTACACCATTGCAAATTGAGAGGATGGTTATGTAGTGGATGCCACTGAATTTTCTTTTCCTTCTGGATTATGTAATGCATTGCAGATACCATTGCAAAACCATTGTTGGTTGTATTATTCCTTGCTTGGATTAATGATAATTAATGGGGTGGGGTTTTTATTATTTTTACCTTCCAAAAGGTGTTACACATCACTATCATTTCATAAACAAAAATTATGACTTATATATACAATCTTTCTCCTTCTGAGAAAAAACAATGTGTAGATACCAAACCCTTGAACAAAATTTTCTTACGATTTTCCCCCATACTCAATGATTTTCATTCCTTTCTCTCTGCATTTGGTTACTCAAAAAAATTTTAGAGTTTAAAAACCAACGGATTTCCTTTCCTTTTACATAGCGAATCTCTACAGCGAATCTCTACATTCGCAAATATCTACACAACGAATCCATACATTTGTGAACCACTGAATATTAATTTAGACTCATGGACTAATATTTACACAACAATTTATTCCTGTGATAATTTATTCCAACAATTTAATCCAGTGAAAATTACTCCAACGATTTTACCTGTGAACTTCATTGTTAATACTTGTGTTTCAAAGGATAGTGAATCCCCTTTTTGAGTGAATAGACAATGTTTTGTATGATCGTATTTTTATATGAATTCGTTTATATGACTGCATTCTTAACTTTTATATGACAACAATTTAATATTTGACTATGTTTTTAATACTTTTATTGGACTGCGATTTTACAATTTTGACTACAAATTTAATATATTAAGACAATGATACCATTTAGTTAATTTGACAGCTATGTCATGTATAAATATATTTTTTTTTATGAGTCTGTGTTTTGAGATATGTTAATCGATAGTGTTTTGGTTATTCCTTGATGAATAGCATTTGGATAGCACTATTTTTGTTAGCGTATTGCACTCGTTGTTTTGGATAACATTATATACTATATTGACAATGATATGTATTGACAATGATATAATGCATAGTGGTATTATACTCTATTGACAACAATATAATAAGGCACAATGATTATTATACTCTGAGTTTGGATAGCGATTTACACTCTATTGACAACTTGGATAGCAATTTATACCCTATTGACAATGATATATATTGCACATCATCATCATCACACATAGTGAGATCACATTTCACTCAACCATATCATAGTTTGCTCAACAATATCTTTAATATCCTTCATTAGTATTAGGACAACGATTGGATATATAATGTGTGCCAGAGATTTAGTATTATTAATGACAATGATTTAACATATATCTTTATGACAACAATTATAAATAGCATTATGTTTGTGTAATAAATAAGAATTATGTTATATGACAATGATTCTATTGTGTAATAAATTGCATTATGTCGTGTAATAAATAGCCTTATGTTTACGACATCAAATACACAATTAGATGACTTATAATTATTGTTGACAATGATTTGTAATAAATGTAGTCACCTATATTATTGGATGCCAATTTTCTAAAATATCTTGTTAACTCTGTGTTATTCCTTAAATTTGATCAATTCCTTTTAAAAGACAACGAACTATTGTGTAAAGGACAACAAATTTTTGATAATCGATATTGTTTAAGGACAACGATTATTTGTTAGCTAAATCACACATTCACATTTTATTCACAACATTTACCCCAATCACAACGATTTATTTGATTGATAAATCACCACAATTACAAATGTATTTGATATATTTGTTATACAAATAATTTGTTTGTTTCAGTTGCACTCAAACATTTATCTTCGATTTATAGTTTTGGTTTCCTTGGCATTATAATTGGTTATTGATGATTTCCCATAATGGTAAGGAGACACGAATTGATTTTTGAGGTAGTCAACACTTTGGCAAAGGGTGCTCATTTATTCCTACGCATACGACACATGAGTGATCCGTAGGATCTTTTAATGACTGCGGTTGAGTTTTAAATTGCATATGTTAATTAACCATTTGAGAAGATTAATGAAAGAATGAGGAAATAAGAGGAATTATGACAGCCATATATACTTATGTAGATCTGAAATCAAGTAATAAACAACAAACCATAACAAGAGGATTGATAATGGAGTTCGGCACAACCTTGCCTATGTCTCCGGGCCTTTGTCTCTGTGGGGGAGGCTTCTTTATTTCTATTCAAAATCTCAAAAGTACATCGCAGCAGTGCCAATTGGCTGCAAGACTGATCTGGTGATGTTCTTCTAGATCTCTAGAACCTAGCAAATAAAATGGCACGCAAAACGGATGATCAAAGCTCCCAGAAATGGCCCACAAGCGTCTTCTCCTCAATAGCTTCCCTGCATAAAAATGGCTTTGGCTTGGCTTCCCTTGAGCATAAATCTGCTTTTACTATCCTCCATGGCCTCAAAAAGGCCTAGTTTTTATAGATCTGAAGTTGGTTATCCATCCCCAACTTCCTCCCAAAATATGGCCTCCAAAAATGCCCAATATCTCCAAAAAATGGATAAAATCCATCATTAACAAGCACACAAATCAAATAAAAATAAAAAAAAGTATACAAAAACCCACTTTTTGTATAAAAATAGGGCCTATCCCCTTAGACTATGTGCGCGCCCCCTCAGCAGGGTCACATGGGGCCATGTGGCTGAGCGCTAGCCCCTCAGGCTATGCGCTAGCCCTTCCCATGCGTGCTAGCTCCTGATCCTGAGGCATCGACATAGGTCCACGAGCTATCAACCATAACCCCCACCCCCTTAGCTCCCCATCCATTGGTGTGGATAGGACCGAATCCCCATACCTCCACGCTTTTCCTTGGCTCCTGGTTCTCATGGGTAGTCCGGTCGTATGTCAAGTGCCGAGGGTTGGTGCTAAGCCCCACCCTTTCCCCCATCTGAATGTCAATTCAATCAAATTTAAATAGTTTCTTTGGCATATAGTTGTTAAGAACTAATCAAGGGCAGGTTGGCTAGCCCAGCCTTGCTAGTCCATATTCTATGGGAGGTCAGGGGTTCAACTCCCATGGACTCCAACCAATTTTGCATAAACCGGAGAGCCAACCACAGGGTGCCATGTAGCATCCCATGACTAGGCCACGTGGCACCTTCCTATTGACCGAATACAATGCCACTTGTCAAACGTCATATGGTCCATGTGCCTTCCACATACCCTACCACCTACCAGCCTATGCCACGTGTCTGCCACGTCAATGCCCTGTTGGCCTGTGCCACGTGTCTGCCACGTTAGGCTGTGCCATGTGTCACCCTTATAGTGGTGACACGTGTCACCCTCTGACTTGTCCAAATCACCTACCGTACTCCTTGTCACCTGCCATGTGTCTTCTCTAGGAGCTGCCATGTTAGTTGTACGACCGTACGATCTGTATAGTCAGCCTGCCACATGGCACTGTACAGACTGTATAGTCACCCATTTTTTTTTTGCTTGTTTGGGTTTTCGGACAGAACACGATATCTTTCGAATACAAAGCCTGTTTGATGAAGTAAATATACGGCCGGAATCAGGAAGACGAGACAGACGCAATGGCATTAGTTTCATCAGATTCCGAGCACTTTCATTTTTTAGCCTTTTTGAACCCTGTCAGGCTCCTGTATCTGATTCTGGATCACACCTCCCCAATAAAAGACCTTTTGGTCCCAAAAAGGTTATTGACCAGTCAACTAACTCGAGATAGGCCACCCGACTTGTCCTCTGTCTCTGAACTCTGTCCTGTGCACCTGTGTCATCAAGATCAACTGTAACACAATCATGACAACTGACAGTATATTGTTATCCATTTGAACCCTATTAGATCTTATTGAAGCCACTATCATCAATGTAGACAACATTACTAATGATAGCATCAAAAAGACGACTGCAAATGAGCTGATATACTTGTAATATTTGCACGACATGAGCTTATCTTGAAGCAACTTATCATTGATTTTCCATTCAACAATCATTTCTTGTTCTTGCTTAAGATCGATTACTTCATTTGAAACAGTTATTGGTTTGTTGCTTGCTTGCACTGCCTTCTTTAATTGTTCCATTGTTTGAAGTGTTTTAATTGCTTTAACATGATGAGCATGAACCACATAATCTTGACCCGCTTTGGTAAATTGATATTGATTCTTTGTCCTGTAGAAGATTGCCTTATGATCATATAAATATGGACTACCTAAGACCATTCCACATTCTCTTAATGGCACTACATCACATGTTACTTCGTCCACATACTTAGATGAAATTGCAAATTTGATTGTGCACTACTTTGTTATGTGCATTTGATAATGATTTCTTATCCATTTAAGTGTGTAAGGCTTATGATGAGTTTGTGTTTTTAACCCCAATTGCTTAACCAATTCTTCTGAGATTAGATTAGATTGAGATCCATTATCGATTAATGTGTCTATCTTAGTGTGTCGCATGATTACCCTTATATGAAACAAGTTGCTTCTACAATCAATGCCTTCACCAATTTTACCTGTCATACCAACCAATGATATCTTTGATTCATCACCTGAATCCGATCCCAAGTCTGTGGGTTTTGTTGTCGTTGCCACTGTCCGCATTCCCTTCTTTTCCTTGAACCACTTTGGCCTCTTCTCGGGATGCAACTGCCAACATCTATCCTCATCATGTCCCTCCTTCTTGCAATGCTTACAAGAGGGTTTCCCTTCCTTCCTCATCACCGCATTTGAATTCTTGCCATGCATTTTCCTCTTGTCCTCTTTCCTTGAAGACGATGATTCCCTTGACACACCTGTTTTCCCTACTTCAATATACGTAGCTTGAACAAAAACCCCATCAAGATTAGTGGGTCCAAACATGAAAACATTGTTTCTAATATGCACAGGTAAGCCTCCTATATACTTCATAAGAGTTTCTTGTGTTTGTAAAGGGATATCTAACATTAATGCCATTTTTTGAAATCCATCGGTATATTCTTGCACTGTTTTTCATTTTCTTAGTTGTAAAGATTGTCATTCAATTAATTCTTTTTCTTTATAACCCAAAGGATAGAATTGTTTCCTAAGTGCATAAATGAAACTCTTCCATGATGGAAATACATTACCCACTTGTTGCGTTCCCTTTTGCAACTTGCTTTGCCACCAGATGAGAGTTGTGCCTGCAAGTCTCAAAGATGCCAACTTAATTTGTGTGGCCTCATCCTTGATCTATTGCACACTGTAGTAAACCTCCATCTGCCTGATCCAATTGTCAATTTTTTTTGCATTTACTTCACCATCATATATGGGAAACTCAAATTTAACATCAAGTTTTAACAATGGCATTTCATTCTTATGCTTATGAACATTTTTCTTTCCATTAGATTTAGAACTTGAACTTGAAGAAGAAGGAGAAGAAGGAGGTGATGATGGAGGTGAAGGAGGAATCTGAGGATGATCCTCTTCCTCTTCACATTTTCCCTTTGAAGATTCACCCAAAACTGGTCTCTTTCATTCCAAGTAATCCTTGTACAAAACTTTCACCATCTCCGACATAGCAAGGAAAGTTTTCCAGAACTCTTTCTCATCCTGAGAAAGCCCTTCTTCCAATGCCATCTTCTCGCTGTGAGAAGTCTCTTTCTCAATACAATTAATGGATTCTCTGCAACAATATCGCCTTCACCATGCTGTATCTTTTCCCTGGTTAACATGAAAAACTCAAATCTAAATGTCAACTAGCTCTGATATCACTTGATCCGTAGGATCTTTTAATGACTGTGGTTGAGTTTTAAATTGCATGTGTTAATTAACCATTTGAGAAGCTTAATGAAAGAATGAGGAAATAAGAGGAATTATGAAAGCCATTTACACATATGCAGATATGAAATGAAGTAATAAACAACAAACCATAACAAGAGGATTGATAATAGAGTTCGGCACAACGTTGCCTACGTCTCCAGGTCTTTGTCTCTGTGGGGGAGGCTTCTTTATTTCTGTTCAAAATATCAAAAGTACATCACAGTAGTGCCAATTGGCTACAAGACTGATCTGGTCATGTTTTTCCAGATCTCTAGAACCCAGCAAAGAAAACGACATGCAAAACGGATGACCGAAGCTCCCAGAAATGGCCCGCAAGCGTCTACTCCTCAATAGCTTCCCTGCATAAAAATGGCTTTGGATTGGCTTCCCTTCAACATAACTCTGCTATGACTGTCCTCCATGGCCTCAAACAGGCCTAATTTTTATAGATCTGAAGTTGGTTATCCATTCCCAACTTCCTCCCAAAATATGGCGTCCAAAAATTACCAATATCTCCCAAAAATGGATAAAATCCATCATTAACAGGCATAGAAATCAAATAAAAATAAAAAACAATATACAAAAACCCACTTTTTGTATAAAAATAGGGCCTAGCCCCTTAGACTATGGGCACGCCCCCTTGGTAGGGTCACATGGAGCCATGTGGCCGAGCGCTAGCCCCTCGGGCTATGCGCTGGCCCTTCCCATGCGTGCTAGCTCCTAGTCCTAAGGCATCGGCATAGGTCCACGAGCTATCAACCATAACCCCCATGCCCTTAGCTCCCAGTCTGTTGGCATGGATAGGACTGAATCCCCATACCTCCGTGCTTTTCCTTATCTCTTGGTTCTCGTGGGCAGTCCAGTCATATGTCAAGTGCCGAGGGCTGGGGCTAAGCCCCAGCCTTTTCCCCCGTCTGAGTGTCGATTCAATCAAATTTAAATAATTCCTTTGGCATATAGTTGTTAAGAACGAAGCGACGGTAAGTTGGCTAGCCCAGCCCTGCGAGTCCATACGCTATGGGAGGTCGGGGGTTCGACTCCCATGGACTCCAACCAATTTTGCATAAATTGGAGAGCCAACCACAGGGTGCCACATGGCACCTTCCTATTAGCCGAATACGATGCCACTTGTCGAGCGTCGGATGGTCCACGTGTCTGCCATGTACCCTACCACCTACTAGCTTATGCCACATGTATACCACGTCACTGCCCTGTCGGCCTGTGCCACGTCATCCTGTGCCATGTGTCACCCTTACAATGGTGACATGTGTCACCCTCTGGCTGGTCCAAATCACCTACCGTACTCCGTGTCACCTGCCATGTGTCTTCTCTAGGAGCTGCCACGTTAGTTGTATGGATGTACGGCATGTACAGTCAACCTGCCACGTGGAACTGTATGGACTGTACAGTCACCCTTTTTTTTTTTCCTGTTTGGGTTTTTAGACAGAACGCGATATCTTTCGCATACAAAGCCTGTTTGATGAAGTAAATATATGGACATAATTAGGAAGACGAGATAGATGTAATGGCATTGGTTTCGTAGAATTTCAAGCACTTTAATTTTTGACCCTTTTTTAACCCTGTCAGGCTCCTAGATCCGATTCTGGATCAATGAGGCACCTACCTTAGCTATATATTTCATTGACAAGATTGTGAGGCTACATGGTGTGCCCAAGAGGATTATATCCGATAAAGGATCAATGTTTACTAGACTATTTTGGACCATTTTCCAAGAGGCCTCGGGAACACAAATTAGCTTTAATACTGCATATCACCTAGAGATAGATGGGAAGATCGACTGAACAAACCAAATCTTGGAGGACATGTTCCGCATGTATGTGATGGACCAACGTATGTGTTCGGAGGGATTCTTGTCACTGGTAGAACTTGTGATAATGACAATTATGAAAGAACCATTATGATGGTGCCTTTTGAGTTTCTTTATGGGAGACCGTGTCGAACGCCTTGAGTTGGGATTGGTTTGAGGATAGGGTCCTGGTGGGACCAAAAGATATCAAAGAATTGGAATATCAAATGAAAACTATAAGATAAATGATCAAGGAAGCACAGAAATTGACAGAAGAGTTATTTCGATGCGCATTGTGTAGACCTTAGTTACGATGTGGTGATCGATTATTCTTGCAGGTGAAACCACATAAGAGTTTGATCAAGTTTGGAAAGGGTGATAAACTATCTCCTAGATTCGTGGGATCCTACAATATTATGGAAAAGAGAGGGTTGTGGCCTATTGACTAGCCTTGCATGATCCTTGAGGCATATGCATGATGTCTTTCATGTCTCTCTTTGAGACATTATGTTAGTGATAATACACATTTTTTGATTTCAGTACCTTCTAGGTATTGGATGAGGGTGTGCTCATGGTGGACCCAATTTTCATCCTGGACCATCGCATTTGACAGCTACAATATCAAACTGTAGATTAGCTAAAGGTCGAGTGGGACAACTATAGTCCACACTCGACAACCTGGCATGATGCATATCATATGCACTAGTAGTTTACATTTTTCTTGATAGATAGAATTGTGATATTGTGAGGCACTTTATTTTGGCACTTATCTACTGTGAAACTTCGAGATGAAGCTTAGACCAAGAGGGGGTGTATGTAACATCTTTCTCTTGTGCGTAGTTCGAGAACTTATTCTTTGAGGACACTTGCTTGCAAGTGATATGAATTATTATAGTATTGGTCATTTGATTATGATTATGAGGCATTATGGATATGATGATATGTTATTTTGTTGTATTGACATAGATAGGTACTATTTACTGCATTCTCCTGAGTGTGAAAGACTTTGGACCTTGAGGATGTAGAGGCATCGATGAAACACCTTGGACTCTGGATTGAGTCAAGGAGTTGACTATTGGGATTTGATTGTTGTTGATATGACATATGTCCATCTGATTAGATGTTATGATGATTGATTTTTATTGTTGATTCGTTGATGATGCAAGTTGTCGATAGATTGTTGACTAGACTCACATGTGGAGTAGAGGGGTCACGCACGACAACCAGATACTTTGAGAGAGATGTGTGGGAGAAGCCCTACCACATCCTACTAGAACTCCCATCATGGTGCAAACTGTAGGTTAACGACTACTTAGTTCGATAACACCCACGATGTAGTGAGGGCAGACTACAATGGTCTCTCATGATGATTATAAGGGGTGCAAAATAAGGTAGGGACCTTATTCCTTAGAGGCCCTTAGTCTCCCACAAGATCATCTGGATGAGTATTGACTTGAGGGGTTGTTGATGTCTACCAAGTCTACCCTTGGAGAACGTAGTGCATCTTGAAGGGCACGTCGTGCAAAGAAAATGGAAAGAGGAGAGTGGAACCCTTGGACCATGTAGTGCATCCTAAAGTGAACGTCGTGCAAGGAAAACCAAAAGGGGCGAGTGGCACCCTTGTAGCACCTAGTGAGTCCTGAAGGGCACGTCGTATTTTAACTGGAAGGTGAATAAACCTAGACGGCCTTAAAATAAATGATGTGATAAGTAATATTTCAAAAACATTTTCCCTAATAAAAATGTCGCCAAGCCTAGTGAAATTAAAATCTAAGTCTAAGTAACACTTGTGGTAAAAAATAATAATCATAATTAAACATGTAACAAGAAGGGGGTAAGAAATTCAATTGATTTATTAAAACCGAATTATAATGGGGAATTAAAATTTTAAAAGGGAAATGATTGTTTTATCTACATATGGTTAATAAATTTTTAATTAAAAAGAAAAAGGGGTAAAATGTTGTTTTTTCTACACTTGCTAATTTGATTTTTAGGTTAAAAGGGAAAAGAGGAAAACTTAAAAGAAATAGGAAACTAAAGGAAAAAGGGGAAACATAAAAAAAAAGTTGAATGTCTAACATAGTAAGGAATCTTGCCTTGGGAACTTGCTATTTTTTAAGTATACTAAGAATTTAGTAAGGCGTAAGCCATTTAAGATTTGTAAGGGAGTATTGGGACACCGAGGAGCATTTTTAGGAATGCTTTTAGATGGGTGAGGGAAATAGGAATAATTAAATAATTAATGAAATTAATTTTCTAGTACAACTACGGGGATGGGTGACATGTGTATGGAGGAGGTTTTTTCTGATTAAATTAATGAAAAAGAAATTAAATGAGAATGTGGGAAAGAAATCACTTAAAAACTCTATAAAAAGGATGGAGGAGGAGGAGTATGGATCTGATCTTTATGCGTAACATTACATTGCTAGATTTATTTATTCACTGAACTTATCTTGTGGGAGTTGGAATACCTAACTCGGGTAACAAGTGGTAGGTTGACCTTGCGAGGCAAGTTAGGTGATAGTTGTTCTCTGGTATAGTGTGTGTGTCCCCTTTGCGGCTTGAGTGGCTCAGGGGGAATAAGAGTACCCCTAGAATTTTTTGGGAGGTACCGGTGAGGTCACATCGATTGGAAAGCGGAGGCTGGACAAAGCACGCGAGAGACAGAAACTAGGAAGCATTCACTTTTGGCTAAGGTACACCTGTTAAGTTGTTACTTGCAATGAAATTAAATTTACACATGTTATTTCTCTGTACTCGGTTGAGTATTTCATTACCATGAGTTGTCTCACACCTGCTTTCCTATGGTATTTGTAATCCCCTTGCTTGTTGTTTTGTGATTGATTTTCCTTAGCGAACCCAACTTCTAATTTCACTGACTTCTCTGTGTGGGTTTTATTGATCATTATGAAGATATTGTGTTTTATCTTTCGTCTCTTATCCATTTTATCATGAGTCTGTGCATGAGTAGTCGGCCTGGAACCGAATCGACGATCGTCACTTCAGTTTTTCAAGACCTATAGATTGAAATTCCTTGCTTTTCTGTGCAAGGATGAAGAGTGAAGGATAAATTACGCCCAATCATATACCCTTCCTTTTATGTGCATTATTCTTTTCTGATTGATCTCTAATCCTTTCGCCTTCTTGTGAATGAGTATCCATGCAATTTCAATTGATTCATGGTCGAACAATTAGTCTTACTCTTCTTGTGATTGATGTCTTCTTCTTTTTGGATGGTAAAACTCTGCGTTTTGATTGATGAATCCCAACGCCTTGATTGGTAAATCTCAAAGTTTTAATATGTTAATGATTGTGTTTATTGATGATATGTCTGCGTTCTTATTTTATAAATATTTCATCTATGTTGATGTGTACTCACCCCAATGTCGGTATCAACCAAGTGATCCTTTTGGTAAAACTTAAATAAGTCTTCTAAATGGCATCTCTAAGGAGTTTACACCGTTGCAAATTTAGGCGATGGTTGTGTAGTGGATGCCACTGAATTCGATTTTCCTTCTGGATTATGTAATATGTTGCAAGTACCATTGCAAACCCCTTGTTGGTGGTATTGTTCCTTGCTTGGCTTAATTACACCGAAAGGCGTACACCTATTGACAATGGGCACATTTAATAGGTATTTAGTTCTTAATACTTTTTCTATGGACGAGATTAAATATGCCTAGAATATTTTAGGCGTCACAATAAATTAATGGCTCTGATTTGATCCATTAACTTCCAAGCTGTTATAAAGACATCCATTTATATGTTTACTTTTTTACATTTACCTAATTGTATTTAAAAATTACTGTATTCACTAACTTATTGCCACGTCTACCTGATTAAAAAATATTAAAATATTAAGGTGACCAAGTTTCTGTGTTGGCATCACCAATGGTAGCTAGGAAGTTTAACAGCCAGCCACCTTTCAGCGTTCACCAGCCACGAATTAGCGGCTATGCTAGTGATAATTAACGGGGTGGGTTTTTATTATTTTTATCTTCCAAAAGGTGTTACACATCACTGTCGTTTCAGGAAAAAGAATTATGAATTATATATACAATCTGTCTCCTTCTGAGAAAAAGAATTTGTGTAGATACCAAATCCTGTTGAACAAAATTTTCTTGCGATTTCCCCCCAAACTCAACGATTTTCATTCCTTTCTCTCTGCGTTTGGTTACTTAGAAAATTTTCGGAGTTTAAAAACCAGCAAATTTCTAGCGAATCTCTACATCGAACCTCTACATTCGCGAATATATACACAGCAAATCTGTACTTTCGCGAATATGTGCATATTAATTGAGACTGCTGGACTGATATTTACACAACAATTTACTCCTGTGATAATTCATTCCAGCGATTTATTCCATTGAAAAATACTTCAGCGATTTTACCCGCGAACTTCATCGTTAATCCCTACGTTTTAAAGGATACCGAATCCCCTTTTTGAGTGAATAGACATCATTTTGTATGATCGCGTTTTTATATGAGTTCATTTATATGGCTGGATTATTAACTTTTATATGACAACAATTTAATATTGGAGTGCGTTTTCAATACTTTTATTGGACTATGATTTTACCATTTTGACTGCAAATTTAATATATTAAGACAACGATACCTTTCAGTTAATTGGACAACTATGTCATGTGTAAATATATAGTGTTTTGATGAGACTTCATTTTGAGATATGTTAATGGATAGCATTTTGGTTATGCATTGACGGATAGCGCTATTGTTGTTAGCCTATTACACTCACTGTTTTGGATAACATTATATACTCTATTGACAACGATATAATGCACAACGATATATATGGACAGCGATATAATGCACAATGTTATTATACTCTATTGACAGCGATATAATAATGCACAATGATTATTATACTCTGAGTTTGGATAGTGATTTACACTTTATTGACAATTTGGATAGCAATTTATATTCTATTGACAACCATATATATTGTAAAACGTTATCATCACACACAGCGAGATCACATTTCACTTAGCCATCTTTTATTTCTCTCAACAATATCTTTAATAGCCTGCATTAGTATTAGGACAATGATTGGATAGATAATGTGTGCCAGAGATTTATGATTATTATTGACAGCGATTTAACAAATAACTTTATGACAGTAATTATAAATAGGATTATGTTTGTGTAATAAATAATGATTATGTTATATGACAGCGATTCTATTGTGTAATAATTAACATTATGTTGTGTAATAAATAGCCTTATGTTTTATGACAGCGAATACACAGTTAGACGACGTTTAAATATTGTTGACAACGAATTGTAATAGATGCAGTCACATTTTATTGACATCATTTACCCCAATGACAATGATTTATTTGATTGATAAATCACAACAATTACAAATGTCTTCGGTATATTTGTTATGCGAATAATCTGTTTGTTTCAGTTGCACTGAAATACTTATCTTCAATTTATAGTTTCAGTTTCCTCAGCGTTATAACCTGTTATTGATGATTTAAGTGAGAAAGGAATTTACCCCTTTGATTAGATTAACAACCTCTTTTGCATTTATATCAATGGGTTAAATATGTTGAATACGTTTATCTCCTATAATGGTTTTTCCTTACGTTAATCTTAATTATTGATTAAGCACTGGGATTATCGTCTTATAGAAGCCTTAAATTTTCTCACAACAAGGCGCCAGATGAGGACCTATTGATTTATTGAATGTATTTGTGTAAGGTTGTTGCATTGCTAGATTTTATGTTGGGACGAAGGGTTGGAATTATTCTGGTTGGCCATGGGTCCCTAGTGTGCCCATCGTAGTGTGGAAACATAATTTCTTGAGATTGGATCGCTGCACTCTTGGCTCAAGAAGCACACACAATAACTTGGCTTAGGATCGTGCACCGCCTAATGTGGTTGACACTGTTGTTTTTATGGTGGTGTTGATGGGTCTTAAAAGCCTTGATTCAACCATAGGAACCAAACCCACCACCAAGCCCCAATTAGAGTCTGTCGTGTTTAAGAGTGAATGGTTCTCTAGATCTTGCGATCTGACCAAATTATCAATGGGATTTACATTTTCTTGTGAAGACTATTCCTTCAGTTTCGACTATTCTCTTTTGTATTTTCTCTTCGACGGGACCGATATGAGATGTAATCTGGTATAAACCAACTTGGTAACAAACGAAATTAAGTTTTGAACCACCGGGAAGAGGCTAAGCTTGGTATAACCCACTGCTCAAGCATGGAGACGACAATTTTATACCACAGGCCTAGTACTAATAAATTAACCATGTGACCATCCAATTACTTTCTGAGATACTAACTACTAGAAAGAAAACACATATGCAATGAGATAATGGAAAGAAAAATAATTCATCTACTAGAACCATTAATCACATACTAACACAACGATTCATATTCATCATTAAAGAAAAGAACAACAAAACATTGCACCAAATAACTTGACAACATAATTAATTACTCTTACTCATTACAACATCATTCATGAAAAGGATAGGAAATAGTTCTTCTCCACGTCCACTCACACTTGCAGCTGATAAACATAATTTGTCTCTGGTCCAGAAGGAATTCTTAATTCAAAGCAGCTTCAAAATAATTCTTAACAACCAGAAAGAAGGATTTCTTGCAACAACCATCGACCCTTGACTAGTTGGTCGACATCTTTATTTATAGTCTAAAATTCAAATGAAAAAAACGACTAAGTGCAGTTTAGGCAAAGAAAAATACGCCACGTGGCATCCTCTTATAACAGTTTCTTTAACAATCAACTTGTTAAGCCCTAATATTGGCTCATTACCCCTTAATTGGGGCATATTACATTAGTAATGTTATTTTATTTATGTTGGCTTTATTACATTAGTTGTAATTATACCTCCTAGTCTCCTATATATACCAAGGAGACATTTACGTTTGGAATCATCTTGTACTTGAACATTTATGTGGGGTAAAAGGAAGTTTCCCCCTCGAAGAGGCTTATTATTTGAAATTCTTTCTTATTCAAGGCATTGAATACTTACTCTGATGTTTTTCTATGCTATATTGATATTTGGTTCTTAACATATGGTATCAAAGCTCAATGTCTTGGGGTTTCACTGCGACATCTGAGACACCTTGGAATTTTCACTATAACTAATTTTATACAACGTTTCAGAAGGAAATTATTGGAGGATATTTAGTAGACGAATCAAGGTATGCTGGGTTAAAATTTTAGCTCCTGAGGCCTTATACTTTCGGAGATATATCCTGTGCAAGATAGGGTTCTAGAATCATCCTGAACTGAGGCATTGCGGAATTTTCTCTATAAAACTTATTATGTAACATTTCAGACCCTAAACTTTGGAGGCTATTCACATAAATTGGTAAGGTATCTGTGGTAAAACGTTCAGCTTCTAGGTCATCTTACAATTTTATATTCACCTTGTGGAAGATAGGGTATCTCACTAGTCCTATTGACTAGTCTCAAGAAAGTGTTCCAAGTAAAACAATCATAACTTCTTCCTATAGTATCCAAATTGAGTGAGACTAGCTTCATTGGATAGTCAACAGTCTGTAGTATTTCTGGTACGAGTTTCATAATTTTATATCAATTATTTTGTGCGAGGCATTCTATGCAAGTGAGATCTCCTCGAAAGGAAAAAAATCAACAAGTTGTGGAGAAGTTACCATAAATTCTACTTGGCACATCCAATTTTGATCAGACCTATGGCATTGCAGAGAAGAAATATCATAGAACTACAAAAAAGAAAGTTTCATATTCAGAAGGGCCGAAACTTGGGAGATACAACATAAGAAAGATTTTCTAGCAAAACCACCTTAAACTCAAGGTTCAAAAGTGATACTTGGCCAACACGCCACCCAAAAAGGAAACTTCTACACCAAATAACCTTCCATACAATCCTCCCCGGATGGGGTGACACGCGGAGGAGCCGCAGGGCCATCTGGACACGCACTCAGCGACTGTTAAATGCATAGGACCGCCACCCTCGAGCGACCTTTAATGTCGATGGACGGCCATAGCAGTAGTATGCTGGAGAAGTTACTCCTCCCTCGTGCGGCATTCAACACCCCAGGCGCACTCGATTTCACGGCTATTATGGCAGGAAGAAGGAGCGGGCAGTTTGATTATCATTCTTCTATGAAGCCAGAGCAAGAGAGAATTGCTCCTGGAGTGTCAAGCGCTGGGTCATTCTCGGTCCTTTCCCTGTGCACAGGAGTGTTCCTTCTGGTTTGGGAGCCTCCCTGTCTCCGACAGAGTTGGCCTTCCAGTGCTCGGCTCTCGATTTGGTTATTTGTTAACCCTGTTCTGCCCATCACTGGCATCTGTATTGGAATCATGGTCAGGCGTAGAGGTACACCTCGCCGAGGTGCAGCATGGGAAGCTAACAAGGAGCAGAGGCGCAGGGAGGAGGAGCTCGAAAGAGCCTTGGCTCTGGCTTCTTCCATTCTCAGGAAGAGAGCTCGGGTTGAGGGTCGAGCGACGCTCACCTCCATAGTCGAGCGAGATACCAGTAACAACAAGGAGACGGAGGTGACAGAGCATGCGAATTGGTTTTCTGGTTGTGTTGTGGAGGAGGACCCGACAATTGGGGACCTAACTTGT
>ML777676.1:597085-638730 GCA_009831015.1 Picea engelmannii
AACTTTAAGAGATAACATTCAACATGAGGTTCGCCTTTGGGAACCCAAATCATTGGAGAATGCATTTAGGGTGGCAAGAAATTTTGAAAGTAAAAATATGGCTATGGCTACTAGAAGGACCAATCCTAACATCTATAGAGAGACTGATGGTCCTTCTTCTAAAACACCTCAACCTACAAGGTTGACACCTCAACAATTGGAGGAAAGAAAAGAAAAAGGTTTATGCTTTAATTGTGACAACAAGTATAGTAAGGGACATAAGTGTGGTGAGAATAAATTATTCTGCATAGATTGTGAAGAGGAAGAAGAACAAGAACAAGAACCATCTCAAGATGAAAACGTAGAAGCAATTTCGTCTAAAGTGTTGACTCCCACGATATCGTGTAATGCATTGGCTAGAATTAGCACTCCTCAAACCCTCAAGATCAAAGGATACATCAAAAAGAAAAAGGTAATAGTCCTAATTGATTATGGCAGTACTCATAATTTCATTCACTATAAATTAGCCAAAGCTCTCAATTGCTTTCTATATCCAACACCAAAGTTTCAAGTAATGAATGCAGATGGAGGAACTATCAATTGCTTAGGAAAATGCAATAAGATCAATCTTACTATGGGGTAATATGTAATGAATAGTCCAATGAATGTTATACCCATGGGTGGTGCTGATGTTGTACTAGGAATTCAATGGTTAAAATCATTAGGAATAATGGCTTTTAATTTTCAAGAACTTTTCATGAAATTTTCATTGGAAGGAAAATAAATTGAGTTAAGAGGTATCACAGGGAAACCCGGTAAGGTGATAATCGCTAATGGCATGACAAAATTATTGAAAAAGGGGCATCAAGGTGTTATTGCACAACTATGCTCACTAGATGTTCAAACATCTAAACCATTTATTCCTCAAGATCTACATGGGATCATTGATAAGCATTCCAAAGTATTTGAAGATATTCCAAAAGGTATTCCATCCACTTGAAATCATGATCATGAAATTCAGCTAATTCCTAGGAGTGTTCCTCCTAACATCAAGCCATACAGATACCCTTATTTACATAAGAGTGATATTGAGCGCATGGTTGAAGAAATGTTAGAGGCTAGCATTATTAGACCTAGCCAAAGTTCTTACTCTGCACCAGTCGTAATGGTATTCAATAAAGATATCTCATGGTGCATGTGTCTAGATTATAGAGAGCTCAAAAAGATCATTATTAAAGATAAGTTTCCCATTCCCATCATTGATGAATTGTTAGATGAACTACATGGAGCAATCTATTTCACAAAATTGGATCTTTGTTTAGGGTATCATCAAATTAGAATGAAGGAAGAAGATATCCCAAAAAAAACATTCCGAACTCATGAAGGCCATTATGAATTTTTGTTCATGCCTTTTAGCCTTACAAATGCACCTTCCACATTCCAAGGGTTGATGGATTCCATTTTCAAGCCCTTCCTTCAAAAATTTGTGTTAGTATTTTTTGATGATATACTAATCTATAGAAAGTCTTGGGAGGATCATGTGTGACATGTTGACAAGGTGCTACAACTACTAAAGGATAAACAACTATATTCCAAACTATCCAAATGTTTCGTTGGAGTGAAGGAGGTAGAGTATTTGGGTCATATTGTATCTCATGAAGGTGTCAAGGTAGACCCTAACAAGATTAAGTCCATGATGGACTGGCTGATTCCGAAAACATTGAATAATCTTAGAGGATTTCTGGGTTTGATAGGTTACTACTGCAATTTTGTTTGACACTATGGAAGAATAGAAACACCTTTAATGGCACTAACTAAGAAGGATGCATTTTCATAGACTCCATAGGCAACTAAACCTTTTGAACAACTTAAAGAGGTGATGTGAAAAGCTCCTATCTTGACCACTCCAGACTTCACAAAAACCTTTATTGTGGAATGTGATGCCTCGAAAAATGGAATTGGTGTTGTCCAAATGCAAGAAGGAAGGCCCCTGGATTTTGAAAGTCAACCACTCAAGGGAAAGGACTTACACAATCCCATTTATGAGAAGGAAATGATTGCAATGCAACATGCACTGAAGAAATGGTGTCCTTACCTAATAGGTAGGCACTTCACGGTCAAAACAGATCATGATAGTCTTAAATACTTCTTGGAACAAAGACTATCTTTAGAAGAACAACAAAAATGGATAACCAAGATATTGGGTTACGATTTTGAAATCGTCTATAAAAAGGGGAAGAAAAATGTTGTGGCAGACGCACTCTCAAGAAAGGATGAAGATTTTGAGGCCCTTCTCTGTGCTATCTCGATCATCCAACCTGATTGGATAATAGAAGCAAGGGATGAATGGAAGAATGATGAAAAAGTGTGGAATTTCATTCAAAGGTTGCAGAATGATTCCAGTGGATCAGATACATTTACATGGAAAAATGATTCACTATGGTACAAAGATCACTTATATTTCTGTAATAACTCCCAACTCAAACAAAAGGTACTATTGGAATTGCACACCTCTCCATCAAGAGGGCACTCAGGATTTTTGAAAACCTACCATAGAGTCAACGATATTTTTTGGGATGGCCTTAAAAATGATGTTCAAAGGTTTGTGACAAAATGTTTGGTTTGCCAACAAAATAAGTTGGAAACAATTAAGACCCCAAGTGGACATTTTTGGACAGAATTATTTTCTTGTTTGGGTACTCAATTGAATCATATCTCATCCTATCATTCTCAATCTGATGGACAAACTGAGATAGTGAACAAATCTCTGGAAGGCTACCTTCATTGCTTTGTCTGTAATAAACAAACACAATGGTTCAAATGGTTACCCTTGGCAGAATGGTGGTATAACACTTCCTTTCATACTGCAACAAAAATGACACCATTTATAGAACTCTATGGATACCACCCTCCTTCCATCACTTCTTCTCTAAAAGAAAAATATAAGGTTCAAGCAGTGGAATATCACATCAAGAATCAACAACCAGTTCTCCAAATCTTAAAGGACAACATGACCATGACATAGAATCACATGAAACAAAAAGCAAATCAACATCGTAGTGAAAGAAGTATTGAAGTAGGGGATTGGGTATTTTTAAGACTACAACCATACAAACAAATGTCCATCAAGCAAGATAAGAAGGATAATAAATTATCACCAAAGTACTATGGCCCTTATAAGGTGTTGCAAAATATTAGTACTATGAAATACAAATTGGAGTTGCCTACATCTTCACGAGTACACCCAGTTTTCCATGTTTCATTCTTAAAGAAGGTTATAGGTGACAAGATCCTTGTTCAAACTATATTGTTAGAAATTGACGATGAAGGAAAAATCTTATTGGATCCTAAATCCATCACTGACACAAGAATTCACCAGCTGAGGAATAGATCAATTTCAGAGTATCTCATTAAATGGAGGAAAATACCGACTGAAGATTCCACTTGGGAAGATGAGTCTTTTATACAAAAGCATCCAGATTTACTCAAGCATTGTAGACAACACTTGTCTGAAGGGGAGGGGCATGTTAAGCCCTAATATTGGCTCATTACCCCTTAATTGGGGCATATTACATTAGTAATGTTATTTTATTTATGTCGACTTTATTCCATTAGTTGTAATTATACCTCCTAGTATCCAATATATACCAAGGAGACATTTTCATTTGGAATCATCTTGTACTTGAACATTTCTATGGGATAAAAGGAGGTCAGCCCCTCGAAGAGTCTTATTATCTGAAATTCTCTCTTTTTCAAGGAGTTGAGTACTTACTCTGAGGTTTTTCTATGCTATATTGATATTTGGTTCTTAACACAACTAAAGTTATCACTTGAAGGGGTGACTTTTCTCATACTCCGACCAATTGATAAACAACTCTCTGCAAGTTTGGGCCCATGGAAACTGGTGTTTCTCAATCGGACCTGCATAAAATCCTCTGATCCATATAGCATGCGCCTGTTACTTCACTAGACTTGTGTTCAACTGTTGTAGCATAGTCTGCGCCCTAATAGGATGTTCCATGAATCGTTTCACTTGTCCCGATGTTGCGTCAGTCACTGTCGCTAGCTCTTCATCCAATAATGCATCTTGCTTGGCATGCGATTCAAATATTTTGCATAGGTCGACGAATTCGTTGGTGGTGCCGAACTGGGGGAGTTTGATATCCTTCATTGCTTTCTTGATTTTCTCCAATGTTTCTTTTGGGTTCCTTAGTGAGGTTACAGAGAAAACTTTGTTCGATAGTCTGAGGGATATTTCCTGCAATATTTCAGGCAAAGCATAGTAACACGTAAGCAGAAAAAATAGACTGATGCGTACCTGTAGAGCTTGTTAGTCCTGATTGTTTAATACTTACGTGATCCCAATGACCTTTTCAATGGCCTGTAATGTCTCTTTCCGTGTTGTCACTCCTCTTCAGTTTGGATGAGTTACATCTATGTGCCATAGCATGGTATATCAGGTATGAGAGATACGAGCATCGAAACTGTTCCAGTGGCCGATTGTCTCTTGTGGTCGATAAAGGATGCCAGAGTCGAACGTGTGCCGAAAGTGAACTTAAGATCTAAAAAGTTTGGATAACATAATAAAGTAAGTCATTAAATGCCTCAGGTCGAGGCAATTTGTTCCTCTAGAAGTCGTATCACCAAGTGTGTCAACCATCATTCAATAATAATGGAGGCTGGGGAGATTAAACAAATTGGAATGATCGTACCATATATTGGTTTCGTTTCATACGTCTTGGATCATATCCGTTATGCAGATGTGCCATGTTAATTCTTCAAGATATCTCGTCGGAAGGCATGAATGTTCCTTGGCAGGTTCCCTCTCACTCCTCTGGTCTGCTATAAATTCTAGATGTTTTGTCTGGGTTATACACATCATCTGAGTTTGTACACCAGTAGCAACTGGTCTTTCGAGTTCAATTCTATCAACTACGTAGCGTAGTCTTTTATCAAGTCACAGACGTTTAAGTATATACGTTGTCTCACCACGAGATCCCCTCAAAATGTGAGATGGGGCTTGCGAAGCTGCTGGAACTCCAGGTATTAAGCCCAACATGACTAGGACTCTTTCTTATTGGCATCAAGTATCCCTGAGGCTTCAAAAGGAGGTTCCTTAATTCACTCGAAAACGATGTCAAGGCCTCAAGCAAAGGTCAAAGTGGAGAGAATTACTTATGAAGGACACATGTTGGAGGTCATGTCCTCTCAAAAGCAGACATTGTGAAGGAGGGGAAGGCCCAAAAAAAATAAGGAAGTAGGAGGAGGAGGTCGCATACCGACTGAACTGAGTGCACACCCAGCCGCAAAGGAGTTCATAATGCATGCTACCCAGCTAGAGCCTCTCGAGACTACCAGTCAAGGAACAAGGAGTTGAATGAGAAGGATAGATACCTCGAGTTCTAAAGTTGGAAACCCCAATTAGCAGTTGGAGCAGGTGTTGGGGATCAGAAATGTCCTAGTTTCATCTACCTTTCCCTTCATCATTCTTCACATTTCATCACCCCATTAACCTTTCATGATATCATTTCCATAAATATACTTGGGTTTCACCTTATTTCTCTCCACTTTATTCATTTTAGTATTTAAAAGGAATTTGTGATTAAATGTTAGAAAATCAACATGTTTTCATATATATATCTCAAATATGTGTGAGCTTTGTAATGTGTAGGAATATGTGAAGGATTAATTCAAAGGAATTCTCGAATACTTCCTCAACCATTTCAATATTTGAGGAGATAACTCAATCCCATTCCAAGGAGAAGATCATGGAGATTTGGTTGGAATATCTTATCCAAGATATATGAGAGATATGTGTGAGGATTTGAATGGATTATATTTTGTAATAATGGGAAATAGGTTGAGAGAAAAGTGGATTTGTAATAATGAGATGGTTATCTTATCTTCAAGGCTCTCATGTATAAAGGAGAGTGCTCTCTCTACATGAGTATTCAAGTAGAATAGGAATTAGAGGATGTAGTTAGATTATGTAAATAGAATCAGAGTAGTCATTAGGATTAGAAAGAGAAAGGGATTCGTAGCTTTGATTCATGGTTTTGGTTTTCATGCTTTCATTATTATGTTATGAAGATTGATTTGATTATTGAATGTAAGATTATTTCATCGGTGAGAGCTCTCATATGTTGTTATGCCATTCAACTCTTCACTTGTTGCATCTTCTTTTCCTTCATGTAGTTATCCATTTCTAGATTAATTTCATTTACGCAATTTCCCATTCCTATATTAATTTCATTTACGCAACTAGATTAATTCAATTCCAAGTCATGTGTTAGATTAATGATTCTATTACAGTCGCATGTTAGATAAATGATTCAATTTCAGTCGTGTGTTATATTAATGATTTTATTTCAGTCGTGTGTTAGATTAATGATTCAATTTTCGTCGTATCTTAAACATTAGATTAGATTAGTTCTGCTTCAATATTGCATATACTTTGCGTGTGCTTTGTCAGTTTACTAACCCCGGGTTGAAAAATTCGATAGTTGGGCAAGTACTACAACTCAATTAATACAACTATTGTTCAACCCAATATAATGAATATCGTTCCCTTGTCACAATTGTTGTTCCTTTTGTTGTTCATTTGAACGGAACGATTGTTGTTCATTTTTTTACGATTGTTGTCCCTTTGTAGGGGTTGCATCTCTGGAGGATGGGTATTGAAAATATAAGGCAAGAACCTACATAGGCAATAGGTAAAACACGTGTGCCAGCTCCTACCTTTGGATGATGCATAGGGGTTATATTTTAAAACATCTTTAGAGCCCAACATTTTGGCACCGTTGCCAAGGAAGCACGTTGGATTGAGGTATTAGTTTCTTTTTCATTTCAATTCATGCAAGGTGATCTAGACATGTTGGTAAGGGGACATAGAAGCTCGTGAGAGGAGACTTTTCATGTTGTCTCTACCAAATAGGTAGAAGTAATTTCAATTTCTACAAGATTAGTTTCAATTTCTGCAAGTGTGATCTAGATATGTTGGTAAGGGGACATAGAAGCTTGTGAGAGGAGACTCCTGATCTTCTCCCTACCAAGTAGGTAGAAGTAATTTCAATTTCTACAAGTATCAATTCACACAAAATTAGTTTTAATTTGTGTGATCTACATGTGTTGGTTCTAAGGGTCATAGAGATGCTTCAGTGTAGATTCCTCATTGTCCCTACCAACTATCGTGAATGTTTTAATTTCAACAACTGTGAAGAGTAATTTTTTTTTCTTCTTCTTCTGCTTCCATTTCAGTAAGACTGCTTTTTTTCAAGTTTTTTTCATTTAGATTTCAGTTTTGGGTGCTATAAGAATCCTTTTTTTTAACATGACTTAACAATGAATTTAAGCTTGGAACAACTTACTCAGATCCTAGAAAAAGTCAGCGTCTCATCTTCTCTGGAAGAAGAGATCTTGACAGCAGCTAAAAGCTTATTCACTCATCCTGAGGTGAAAAAAGAATCAACATACGAAGAAACTTTTATATTTAATGAAGAATCATTAGGCGCACAAGAGGTCGAGGAGTTGCAGCATGATCCAAGTAAGACAAATTACGCCTACGAAATCCTGATTAAATGTTGGTTTCAAGAAAGTACTAGGTTAGTTCCACTTAGTTTTCCTTTTTATTTTGTTAATTTAGAACTTCAGCAACTAATTTCACACACCCATACATATTCCTGACCGTTAATTGAGATATTGAAAGATAACATATTCTTGTTACTGTTACGTGCATGGCTACGTTGGCTATTTGATTACACGTAACTAATCTCTAATTTTTAATTAGCATAAAGTAGGTAGGATTTTTCAGTTTTTCTTTTAGTTTTCAATAAGTATGCTCGCCTCCACACTTTGTACGATTGTGAGGATCAAAATGTAGGATGACTAAATTGATTTCAGGAAGAACTTTAATTGTTGATGATGAAAAAAATTGCCTAATATATTTTTTGTCTACAATTTTCAATAAGTTTGTTCCATTTGCTCACAAATTTATTCTTTTTAATAAGTTTTGCATTGAATTTTTAAAGTTCTTTATTTTTTGAAAACAGAAAAAGAAAAAAATATAATAAATTTTTTCCTCTATCCTTCGATCTGTAAACAAATCAATAAAAAATTTTTTATAAAGAATAAAACACAAATTATAAAGAAACAATGTAAAAATTAAACTGAAGATATCTCACAAACCGGGATTTGGGTTCTTGTGATTTTAGGACTAGAAGGGCATGATGTTATGATAAAAAAACCCAGTAAATTTCAGCCCAATATAGTACACGAGTTTTGAAAAAATCAAGATAGTCACCTTCAGCCATTTTTCATTTATCTCGAAAACCGTGATGTGGGTATTGCTGATTTTCGGTATGTAAAAGAATTCAGAACATAGGAACCTACCTACAAACTTTTAGCTCAATCCACTTCTTGGTTTGTGAGAAAATCACATTTGATGTTCATTGTTACACCTTGCAAATACACTCTTGTAGCACCCTGCAACAAAAACAATAATAAAAATAAATAAATCAAATGCAATATCAAAGTAATAAGAATTGAGCATAATGACTAGGAGACCGGATTTTATGGGTGGAGGTTATGGGGTCAAACCCCATCCACACCACTCTTTATGCCATATTTTCGGTGATTTAATTATCTGTTATGTATTTTGTTGGAGTCTCCCATGGTTTTAGCATCCGTGATCGTGTGCATGCTCCTTCAAAGAGCTGAGATCACTCCTATAATTCCTCAACTGCTAGTAAGGAATCATTTGGAAAATTCCCTCACTAGGTTCCCTTTCCTTTTCACTTCTACGACTTATGACATATTGCATGAGGACATGCAACAAGTTAAGTTGGGGGTAGGGGACTTTATTCACTATCATCACTCCATTTTTCCATGACCAACATTCCATTTTTCATCTCATTTACCATTTATGCACATTTCTTTTCCAACATTTATTTTCCAATGATACTCTGTTGTTCTTTTCTTTATAAGCATTGATATACATATTGGCACGATTCACAAATATACAAAAAAAAAGGCTTTCTTGTACTCAGTGATGTTTCCTTATGCACATTGATAGCATATATTTTCCAATAAGAATATGGGAAAATTATTATCATAACAACAATAGAACAAGTAAACAAAATGAATGTTGTTAACACAAGAACCAACATTATTTGTATTTATGGTTTTCAGACAAGAACCAACCATAAGAAAATTCCAGTTGTTAATCATGAAAATACCATCCTGGAAACATTCATTATCATCACTCAAAGCCAACATTCAGATGCCAAAATTTCTTGAGAATATTCATGCATGGTTGCATGAGGACATGCAACAAGTTAAGTTCGGGGGTATGTTGGGGCTCAGAAATGCCCTATTTTCATCTACCTTTCCCTTCATCATTCTTCACATTTCATTGCCCCAATAATATTTCATGATATCATTTCCATAAATATACTTGGGTTTCACCTTATTGTTCTCCACTTTATTCATTTTAGTATTTAAAAGGAATTTGTGATTAAATGTTAGAAAATCAACATGTTTTCATATATATATCTCAAATATGTGTGAGCTTTGTAATGTGTAGGAATATGTCAAGGATTAATTCAAAGGAATTCTCAAATACTTCCTCCACCATTTCAATATTTGAGAGGATAATTCAAGCCCATTCCAAGGAGAATATCATGGATATTTTGTTAGAATATCTTATCCAAGATATATGAGAGATATGTGTGAGAATTTGAAGGTATTGTATTTTGTAATAATGGGAAATAGGTTGAGAGAAAAGTGGATCTGTAATAATGAGACCGTTATCTTATCTTCAAGTCTCTCATGTATAAAAGACAGTTCTCTCTCTTCATGAGGATTCAAGTAGAATAGGAATTAGAGGATGCAGTTAGATTATGTGATTAGAATCAGAGTAATCATTAAGATTCGAAAGAGAAATGGATTCTCAGCTTTGATTCATGGTTTTGGTTTTCATGCTTTCATTATTCTGTTATGAAGATTTATTTGATTATTGAATGTAAGATTACTTCATTGGTGAGAACTCTCATATGTTGTTATTCCATTCAACTCTTCACTTGTTTTATCTTCTTTTCCTTCATGTAGTTCTCCATTTCTAGATTAATTTCATTTACACAATTTTCCATTCTTAGATTAGTTTCATTTACGCAACTAGATTAATTCAATTCCAAGTTGTGTGTTAGATTAATGATTATATTTTAGTCATGTGTTAGATTAATGATTTTATTTCAGTCGTGTGTTAGATTAATGATTCAATTTTCGTCGTAGCTTAAACATCAGATTAGATTAGTTTCACTTCAATATTGCATATACTTTGCGTGTGCTTCGTCAGTTTATGAACCCTGGGTTGACAAATTAGATAGTTGGGAAAGTAATACAAATCAATTAATACAACATTAGTTCAACCCAATATAATGACTATTGTTCGCTTGTCATGATTGATGCTCCTTTTGTTACGATTGTTGTCCCTTTGCAGGGGTTGCATCTCTGGAGGTCGGGTATGGAAAACGGAAGGTAAGAACCTACGTAGGCAACAAGTAAAACACTTGTGCCAGCGCCTACCTTTGGATGATGCATAGAGTTTATATTTTAAGACATCTTTAGATCCCAACAACAGGCACAACTCGTCATATTCGAAATTCATCAAGAAAATAGAGAAATGTGGAGATAGATGGCGACAAAGAACCATGAAGTATCAGCATCGCAAGGTCACGAAGGAAGCACAAATTGGCTCAAGAGACAGCTTCGGGAAGCACAAGATATGATTGTGCAGCTGCACGAAGTTCAGATGACGATGGAGGAGGAGAACGTAAAAACACTACAAGGCGCACAAAGAAGTCCGAGAGAAGTTCTGTGTGAAGGAGATACATGATGGGCAGACTCATGTATTTTATTCTCAGAAGTGACATATGTTTTGATATTTTCCCTTCTTGATGTGAGAATTTTCATGTTCTCAATGTAACTGGGTCGGTTGGCTAAGATGTTGGTAGTGTTTACTGTAGGTAACCTAAGCCCCGTGGGAACCTTAATATGTGAGATCTTGAAAATGTTTTTCCGAAAGGATTCTAGTCACAACAGTTAAAAGTATTGTGTTTCATTTTTGTGTGTAAATCTATTGTGTTCTTATCTAAGCTCCTCGTAAATTAACTTTGATTTTACAATTATCATTGTTCTGAATTCTTTTGTAAGTTTGTCGATATTTTCCTTTAGAAACTTACGCCACTAATTGATGCTGACATGGCGTCACTGAATTAGGGCTCATTAAATAAAACCTAGAAATTGGCTCGTGGGTAAGGGTTTCAATCGAGACTTCGTTTATGTCATACGCACTAAATTGAGCTAGCTCTTGCTACTTCCGACACCGGGTGAGTATCGAGGGTCGACATTGAGAAAATAAAACTAACACGGAGTTTCTTCGTGGGTTATCTTCCTTTGAAACTCCCGACTCTGCAAACGTTTCGGAAGTCGGTGATCGACAATTATTATTTCATTTGTTTTCAACACTTATTCTTCTAACCTTTTGTCGATGCCGAGCAGATAGGTTGTCGGTGATATTCTTGATGAAGCTTGTTCACAATAAAGAGTGACTTTCATATGCCAACTTCGATGGATATTGGTGCCCGACTATCTTGGTTTTCAAGAATAGTTATTATCACATCTAAGTCTTGCTGATGCCAAATTTCTTTAGTGCATCAGGGTAAAGCTTTGACTGTCATTACTTTGATTGAATTTGAGTCCTTTTTAATTCATGATGATTTTCACATTCTCAAGAAGAATTTAAAAAAGACATAAAATGAAAACAAAATGAGGTAGCAATTTTCATGTTGAAGTAAAATCAGATAATGCCAAAAGATTAAGTGGTACCCAAAAAGGTAATATTTAACACACGATTTTTAGGGTGTGTTGAGTTCTCAAAAAATGACGACTTACTGGGTGAAAGAATAATATTTGTTCCTTCCTCAGGGATCGATTGATATGGAAGTGAGTGGAGAACTTAATTGGTTTTGAATCAAAGCCTCTTTTACCTTTGCATTTTAAATTCTCTGGTTGATGATTTTGGGCCTACCCATGGGGTTTAAACCTTAATTCCTCCTTCATTTCCTGTAATCTTGACTCATGCCCTTCTTCAAAAATTCTAAGAATTATTCACTGGCATGAAGCCTTCAATTACCTCTACTCACTTGCTTCCTTGTTTCTCTACTTCCAACGAGTGTCCATAGCCCTAGTGGAGTCACCCCGACATCACAGATGTTCCTCCACTACCAGTGAGTATACATAGCCCCGACGGAGATATATGAATATCCTATTTTATTGTTCTCTTTTTGATAATGTCACTTTAATATCGACATGATGCCCCGAGGGAGTTGGGAAGGATGATGTTTGTTTATTTCACAAAGTGAGATGGTCAAGGTGAATCCTTTGTTAGATTTGTGTTTGGGGTTCATGTAGTCCCTTCCATATTTCCTTCTTTTCCTCAAGGTCTCACCAAACCACTAAGAAGACACTTCTGAGATCTCTCTAAAGTCGTTCATTTGTATAGGTTGTATAGGGGACTCCTCAAAGAAACCACAAGCTTCTCAGTCCCCCCTTGTGTTTATATGAGGGATGAGTTGGGAATATAGTTCGCTATGTCACATTATTCACGGTCATCTATTGTCTTTCCAAACATGAACTTTAAACGCGCATAAACCAAAAGGAAAAACGAAAACAACAAAACCACATGGCAACCATGAAAATTATCATTCGAAACATAAAACACACAATTTAATTTTATTTATTTTTATATTATTATTGGAAATATTCTTTTAGGGAGAGGCCATTGACTCGGAGGGCATCAGGTTCCCCCCTCAGATTCTGCAGTTGATAAGTGCCTACCCCAATAGTCTCAGCCACCTGGAAAGATCCAAGCAATAAATTTTGAAAATTAGAATGTTTCCCTTTTGGCTCATTTTCTCTGTCCCATTTCAGAACTAAGTCTCCTATTTCAAAATTCTTCTCTTTGGCGTTATGGTTGTCAAACCACCTTTTCACTATCTGCTGATGAGCTATGAATTTTGAGTTATCCTTTTCTCTCTCTTCTTCTAGCATTAGCAGAGTATCAATTCTTTGTTGTATGACCGATGAGGGTTCCCCGTTTCAATTTTGGGCTAGTTGAAGAGATGGAAGATAAAGCCCATTTATGAGAATGGATTCTTATCCCTAAACCAGGAAATACTAGGAATTTCCTATATCTTCTTTGGGTGTGACCCTATCGGCCCATAAAGCATTATGGAGTAGATTATGCCAATTCCTCTAGTTATCTACAACCGTCTTTTTTAATATTCTTACTAGGTTCTTATTGGTCGATTCTACCACCCCATTTCCCTGTCGATAATAATTTGTAGAGTACCTAGTAATGATTCCTTTGTCCAAAGAAAACTCCATCAATCATGTGGAAGACAAATAAGTTCCATTATCAAAAACCAAGACATAAGGGACACGAAACCTCGTGATTAGTTTTTTCTCTATGAATTGGAACATTGATTTTTCATTTACATGAGTAAGAGGGATAGCCTCTACCCATTTTGTGAAGTAATTAGTGGTGGTCAGAATGTACTTCTGTTGTTTTGAAGAGACTGGCATAATTTCTCCTATGATATCTAACCCCCATTTCTCAAAAGGCCTAGAGACAGTCACTAGTTGGAGTGGGATTGTTTCTCTCTTCTCTCTCCCAAGGTTCATATGACAATTTTTACAGTTCCTCCTGTAGGTGTGAGCATTTTGAACAAGGTGGTCCAATAATAGCCAACCCTCAGTATCTTATGAGCGATGGTGTTTCCTGCAAAATGTCCACCAATAGGGCCATCATGGAATTTCTTGAGAAGTTTGTCTGCATATTCACATTTGATACATCTTAAAAGTACCCCATAATGATTAATCCAGAAGAGTACCAAATCTATGAGGCGATATTGTGCATATTTTAACCTGAGAGCTCTCCTTTCTCTAGGGTTGAGATTTTCTAGGCAGGTCCCATGCTGTAGGGGATAAGTTAAATTTTCATACCAAGACTTGGGCACTGGGAAATGTATGAAGCTTCACCACACCATAATTCCATTTCAGTCTCCCATCTGAAATCTTCATTTACTTGGTCCTGGGATTCAGTTGCGAGTTTGCACAACCATTTCCCTTTAACTATTTTCATAGGTTTTATATCTAGATCAAATTCTTGGACTACTGCCATGCAATTCCCTCTTATTTGTCCCATATCTTACTGAGTGAACAAGGATCAGACCATAGGGTGAGGCATAATCACTTTGGTGTGGTTCTTAAGGATGTAGGACCTGAAGTGTTTTACTGCTTTATATACTGCATAAACATGTTTGTGTATGGAAGGATAATTTAGTTTGGCTCCTTAGACATTTGTACTCATGAACAACATTGGGGCCTCATTGTTGTCATCATCCTTCTGAGTCAATACTGTGGCTAATGATTGGTCGGAGGGGAAAGTATAGAGGAGGAAATCCCTATTGAAATCGAGACTTCGTAACATGGGGACCCATGATATAGAAGTTTTAATATTGCTGAAAGAATCCTTTAGTTCATCATCCCACTTAAATTCGGCATACTTGTGAATCATGTTTTGTAAGGGTTTGATGATTTCTGCAAAATTGAGAGTGAATTTCCTCACAAAATTGATTTGCCTGATAAAGGAATGCATAGATTTCTTGTTATGGGGCAACAAGAGTTGAGTTATGGCCTTAATCCTTTATGGGTCTATGTGAATGCCTTCCTGGGATATAATATGACCTAACATCTTACCTTCCTCAACACCAAAAATAGTTTTTTTTCGATTTAAGGATATACCGTATTTCCAACACCTTTCAAAAATCTAATTTAAGAGTTGGATGTGTTCTTTTTTGTTCTTTGAGTACACAGTTACGTCGTCCAGATACATAAGCACACACTTATTTATTAGTCCCCAAAATGCTATGTCCATGCCCCTTTGTAAGTTTTCTCCTATGTTAATTAACCCATAAGGCATGCGTTTATAAGAGGAGGTTCCCCACTTGGTTTGGAAGGTAGTCTTCAACCGATCTTCTTCTAAAACGAAAACTTGGTTGTAACCTGGGAAGTCGTCCAGTAGAGAGAAAATATTTGAAACCGACATAGTATGTAGGAGTTTCTCCATTGGTGGGAATGGGTAATTGTACTTTTCTAAAACTCTATTAAGGTTTGTAAAATCCACGCATAAGAAGATTTCTCCCGACTTTTCCCTCACCGGGACCATATTTTCTACCCATGTGGAATGCCTCACCTGGAAGATGATGTTGGCATATAAGAGTTTCTTCAATTCCTAGTACATGAGAGGTTCCAAGTATGGGTGATACTTTCATAGCTTCTTTTGGAAGGTTTTAACTTTGGGTTTTAATGGGATAATGTGTTGGATGATGTGGGTATCATAGGTTTTCAAATCTTGATAGGACCAAGCCAAGACATCTTGATATTTTCTTAACATTTTGAGATACGTCTTTATCTCCTCCTTAGATATAGTATTGTCGAGGTTTACCTTCCTTGGGTTTTACGGGGTTCCGATATTTATGGTCTTGTGTAGGGGACAGGAGATACCAGTCTTTTCCATTTTAGGGCCCTTAAATCGCTCCTTTTGATCGAACAGATTTTCCAACTTAGCTATCCCTTTAGGTATTGTGTGAGACTTTGATAAGTCAACAAGATGACCTATCCGGGGATCGGTTTATACTAATTTTTATTGGAATACTTCATCGTCAATAGCCAGATCTCTAAAATTGTCTTGGTTAGTTAGGAAGTTTATGATCTGTTCATCTCCTTCAAATACTTTCCAATTAGAAATGTTGTTAGGAACCGATATTTTGTAGAGTAGTTCCACCGTGAATTAGGAGGGTTCATAATCCTCTAGAGGTGACAACCTTGAAGCAATTGTGGCTAGGGAATCAACAAAAATATTCTTTTCTCTAAGAATCATGGTGATATTGAAATCTTCAAAATGCTCTATTAACCTATGCACTTTCTACTGATAATTATTTAAGTGCAGGGAATTGCAATGTATAGTATTTCTCACATGTATGACGATAATCTTGGAATCTCCCAAAAAATTCAGTCTGTTGACATTTAAGTCTAAAGATTTCTTTAACCCTTGTACTAATGCTTCATATTCGACTGTGTTGTTGGTGCACTCAAATTCTATCCTACAGGATAGGAAATAACATTTACATTTAGGATCAATGAGTATGCATCCTGCCCCTTACCCTTATTGTGATTTGGATCCATCAAAATATAGGATCCAACATTTCGGGAAAGGTATGTTGGATTCCCGCTTCCTGTTACCTTCCTCTTTTCCTACTGCTATCTCTAGTCTTTCTGATGAAGGATCTTGGAATGAGAGGGTTTCTCCTGTGGGTATCGATGATTTTTATTGAAACACCATTTCAGATTTCTTGATGAGAGGGACGTTAGATAAGAAGGGGAAAAAATTCCCGAAGTAGGAGTCGCAGGAATAGTTTCCTAGCACGGGCAACTCTGTCGATGAGGGTTCATTCAAGGTTTTTGGGTTAGTGATGGCATGTTTCACATACCTTTCCTTATCGATTCTGATCATGTTTTTGTACCCCTTCAGTGGTATCCAAAGGTGAGCCCATTCTTTACTAAAGTATCCGTTCAATTTTTCAGACTAGTCTCAGTTAAACAATAGTCCATAGGCCTCTGGGATATCTATTACAATGATGTCAATGACTTGTAAAAACTTAGGGTGTGTCAGTATTCTAATCATTACATATTTGAGTTCCCTTGTGAGCTTGACCTGGGTTTTCTCTAGTTGTATCACATGTTTATCTCTTTTAAGAGGAACTGCATTTACTTTTTGCAAATAGACAAGGGCATAACATTGGAAGATGCTCATGAATATACCAAAAAATTGTGGAGGTTTCTATTGAAAACTTTGAACGTTAAGAGGAAAGGTGGGACAAAAGTCTTTCCCTTCTTATATTTCGAGTAGGTATTCACCATTGGTTTATTTACTAGGTCTGTGGAAGCTAGATTTATTTCCTGCCAATTTCCAGTCACCGGATTTTCCACTGAGTTCAAAGCTTGTAGTAGGAAGTCCTTCTTCTGAGGGATCTTGTATATATCCATGACTAATACATTATCCCTTAACGTTTTCAAATATTCGACTACACTGTAATCCAATTTGGGTGATTCTTGGGTTTGGATTCTTATAGGTCCTTTGCTGGGAGAAAACGGCCTTTTCGGGTGATCGAAAGTTGTATTATTCTTTGAAGTTTGGGTAACAATTATCTCTTTCAAGATAGGTGGACCTTTACTGTGTGTTTGCACCACCGAGACTTCGGTGGGTGGTTCTTGAGATTCAAACAGGTCGTTGGAAGGCATGATCGTTTCAGGATCCCATATCATCATGGATATATCTTGTGGTGGATCAATCTCTTCCTAGTAAACAATATTCATAAATGAACTACTTGATTGTTCGATCAGGGATACCTCATCTATAAACCGATTGGCCATCAAATTCATGGCATGTACCCATTGAGGGAAATCTCTTTCAGAGTGGTTTTCTTGGTGATACTTACATAAAGAATCAGATGCTACTTTCTCTAGATCAATATTTAAGTTAGCTAGGGGAGGTTCAATTTCCTTGAATGGAGGGTTCCTTCTAAAGAAAGGCCTATAGGGCCTTTGGCCTTGGTTTCCTTCCCCTACGTTTCTCTTCATGTCTATGATCTTGTTTGATAATTTCTTAACCATGCGTTGTAGGTCTTCTATGTCTCCATTACCCTTGTCGGGGGTCTGTTCTACTTGTTTCCTTGGTGATATAGTCAAAATAAGTCATCTCCTGGGAGGAGATTGATCTTATTTCTTAACCAGAGAAATCTGGCCTTCTTTACACCCTTTCATCTGGAATTCTATCCTTTTGGTTTCTTCAAAATTCTCAGCTAGGTTTCGTTTAGTAGCCCTTTTCAGGAACATGGAAATAGAACCCATGAGAGCATTAGCATAAACTTCGATTTGCAATTCCTGAGTTGGCTTAACTTAGGGATGAAACTTGTTCAATATGATCATGAATATTTGATTGAAGTCTTTTACCCTTTCTTTTGAACAACTCAGCCATCAGAGCTCACGTAGTAGTTTCTTCGGCAATTTTGTCTCAAAAATATTTTTGGAACTTTGTCCAACTGGTTGTAGATCCTATCAGCAGATTGAAGTACCACGTGGAATATGAATTTTCAAACGTATAGGGGAAAATTATGCATACTACATCTTCATGTTGGACATCCATAAGTCTGATCGCTAGTATGAACTTCTTGATATGATCTTCAGGCAATCCTGAAGTTTCGGGGTCAAATTTAGGAAGTAGCTTCTCTGGGTGTCAGGAAATATTATGTACTCATCTTGAGATGGCCATGATGTCTCCAGCTATCCAAGGTTGGATATTTTGGAGTGGGCTTCCCCTTCTTCCTCATGGTTGTTTTTATCTTCCATATCTTCAGATTCTAAATCAAGCTCCTCCTATTCTGAAAATTTGTCTGGTTCAAAGACGTTGCCGACTGTTGTTTCAGGTATCAAATCAAGAGGTTCTTGGATTTTAGTTATTGAGAAATATATTAAGTCTTCTATCGAGTGCACGAAAACCTTGTAAGAAGTACTAACCACTGGTTTGTTTTGTTGTTTTCTTCAAGGGAGTATGGGAGCTAAGGAAAACACACCGATCTGTCGGGCATAGGCTCTTATAATTCTTCTGAGTTGATTTACTAGAGCGTAAGGTATTTCAGGGTGAAAAGGTGCTTCCTTGGGCTAGGGTGAGTTACTCGTTTTAGCAGTAACCAACGTGTCTGTGCTATCTTGGGATTGAATAGCCATGCATGTGGGTTGTTTTGAATCTATAGGTTGTTTGAAATACTATATAAAATATATATTCAACCATTCATTCTCATGCCCTCCTTCTAGCACCGATTTTGTTGATGGGTCTTAAATCCATTGATTCAAGAGTAGGAACCAAACCTGCCACTGAGGCCCAATTAGACATTGTTGTGTTTAATAATGGAATGGTTTTCCAGATCTTGTGATCCTGCCAAATTATCGATGGACTTTACATTTTCTTGTGAAGGTTCTTCCTCCAGTTTTGACTATTCTCCTTTGTATTTTCCCTTTAGTGGGACTGATATGATATGTAAGCTGGTATAAACCAACTTGGTAAAAAATGAAATTAGGTTTGACCTACTGGGAAGAGGCTAAGCTTGGGATAACCCACTACTCAAGCATGCATATGACAATTTTATACCACAGGCCTAGTACTAATACATTAACCATGTGACCATCTAATTACTGTTTTAGATACTAACTACCAGAAAGAAAAAGCATATGCAATGAGATAATGGTAAGAAAAATAATTCATCTACCAGAACCATTCATCGCATAATAACACAATGATTCATCTTCATCATTAAAGCAAAGAACATAAAAAAATTGAACCAGATAACTTGACAACAACATTAATTACACTTACTCATTACAACATCATTCATGAACAGGATAGAAAATATTTCTTCTCCACATCCACTCACACATGAAGATGATGAAAATAATTTGTTTCTAGTCCAGAAGGACTTCTAAATTCAAAGCAGCTTCAAAATAGTTCTTAAAAACCAGAAAGAAGGAGCTCTTGTAACAACCATCGACCCTTGACTAGTTGGTCGATGTCTTTATTTATAATCTAAAATTCAACTGAAAACAATGGCTCAGTGCAGTTTAGGAAAAAAAAAATACGCCACGTGGTGTCCTCTTCTAACAGTTTCTTTAACAGTCAAATTAAGTTATCATTTGAAGGGGTAAATTTTCTCATACTCTGACCAACTGATAAACAACTCTTCGCAAGTTTGGGCCCATGTCAATCAATGTTGTTCCATCGGATCCGTGTAAAATCCTATGACCTCTATTGCATGTGCCCGGTACTTCACTATACTTGTGTTCAACTGTTGTAGCACAATCTGCGCCCTAATTGGATGTTCCATGAATCATTGCACTTGTCTCGGTTTTGCATTGGTCACCATTTCTAGCTGTTTAGCCCATAATGAATCTTGTTTGTCATGTGATTCAACTATTTCGCATAGGTTGACGAAGTTGTCACTGGTGTTGAACTGGGGGAGTTTGAATTCCTTCATTTCTTTGTTGATTTTTCTCCAATGTTTCTTTCGGGTTCCTTGGCAAGGTTACGAAGAAAACTTTGTTTGGTAGTCGGAAGGATATATCCTACAATCAAAATTGAAGTAGTTTAGAAATTAATTTTTAGGAAAAGCATAGTAAGACGTAAGTGGAAAGAATAGACTGCTCTATACCTGTAGAGATCGTTAGTCATGATTATTTAATACTTACGTGATCCCAACGCCCTTTTGAATGACCTGTAATGTCTCTGTCTATGCCTCTGTTGCTCTTCAGTTTGGATGAGTTACATCTGTGTGCCATAGCATTGTAGATTAGGTACGACAGATGCAAGTGTCAAAACTGTTCCAGCAGTGGATTTCCCCTTGGGGTCAAGAAAGGATGCCAGAGCCGAACGTGTGCCAAAAGTGAGCATAAGGTCCAAAAAGGTCAAATACTATAATAAAGGAAGTCATTAAATGCCTCAGGCCGAGGCAAGTTGTTCCTCCAGAAGCTGTATCACCAAGTGTGTCCACCATTGTTCAGTAATAATGGAGGATGGGGAGATTAAAGAAATTGGAATGATCATACCATATATCAGTTGCATTTCATATGTCTTATATCATATCCGTCATGAAGATGTGACACACTAATTCTTGAAGATATCCTGTCGCAAGCCATGAATGTTCCTTGGCACGTTCTATCTCATTGCTCCGCTCTTCTATAAATTATAGATGTTTTGTGTGGGTTCTATGCATCAACCAAGTTTGTACACCAGTAGCAACTGGTCTTGAGAGTTCAATTCTATCAACTCTATGTCGTAGTCTTTTATTCAGTCGTAGACGTATAAGCAAATACGTTGTCTCACAATGGGACCCCCTTTAAAAGCGAGACAGGGTTCGTAAGGAAGTCGGAGTGCCAGGTCTGAACCCCTACATGTCTGGGACTCTTTCTTATTGTCATCGAGTATCCCCGAGGCTTCAAAAGTAGGTTCCTTCCTTCACTTGGAAACAATGTCAAAACATTAAGCAGAGGTTAAAGTGTAGAGAATTACATCTTAAGGGCACATTTTGGAGGCCATGTCCTCTCAAAATAAGACACCGCGAAGGAGGAGAAGGCCCAGAAAAAATAAGGAAGTAGGAGGAGGAGGCCACATCTCGACTGAACTGAGTGCACACCCAACCGTTGAGGAGTTCATAATCCATGGTACCTAGCTAGATCCTGTCAGGACTACTAGTTGAGGAAGCATGAGCCGAATGAGAAGGACAAAGACCTCAGGTTCTAACATTGGAAATCCCAATCAACAACTGGAGTAGGCACAACTCGCCATAGCTGAACTTTATCAGGAAAATAGAGAAATGCAAAGACAACTGGCGGCGAAGAATCAGGAAGTATCAACACTGCAAGGTTGTGAAGGAAGCACAAACTGGCTTAGGAGACAGCTTCGGGAAGCACAAGATATGATTGTGAAGTTGCACGAAGTGCAAAGGCTAATGGAGGAGGAGAATGGAAAAACACTACAAGGCGCATGAAGCAGTCCAGGAAAAGGTCCATTTGCAGGAGATACATGATGGGTGGAATCTAGTTTTTTATTCTCAGAAGTGACGTATGTTTTGATAAATTTCCCTACTTGATGTGAGAATTTTCACATTCTCAATGTAACCAGGTTGGTTGGCTAATATGTTGGTAGTGTTTATTGTATGTAACGTAAGCCCGATGTGAACCATAATATATGAGATCTCAAAAATGTTTTTCCAAAAATATCTAGTCATAGCAATTAAAAGTATCGTGTTTCCTTTTTGAGTGTAAATCTACCGTGTTCTTATATAAGCTCCTCATAAATTAGCTTTGATTTTACAATTAACGTTGCTCTGAATTGTTTTATAATTTCGTTGATATTTTACTTTAGAAACTTATGATGTTGATTGATGCTAACGTGGTGTCACTGACTCGGGGTGCATTAAATAAAACCTAGAACTCCACTCGCGGGTAAGGGTTGAACTTAGAAATTCATTTACTTCATACGCACTAAATTGAGATAGATCTCGTGACTACTGATGCCGAGTGAGTATCGGGGGTCGACGTTGAGAAAATAAATTAACACATTTTTTATCGTGGGTTATCGTCCTTTAAAACTCCCGACCCCTCAAAAGTTTTGGAAGTCGGCAATCGATAATTATTATTTCATTTATTGTTCAATGCTTATTATTATAACCTTTCATCGATGCCGAATGGATTGGTCGTCGACGATATCCTTGGTGAAGCTCGTTCGCAGTAAAGAGTGACTTTCATCTGTCGACGCCGATGGATATCGACACCCGACTATGTTGGTTTTCATGAATAGTTCTTATCACATCTAATTCTTCCCGATGTCGAATTTCTTAAGCATGTCAGGGTAAACCTTCGACTATCGGTACTTTGATTAAATGTGAGTATTTTTTAATTCATGATGATTTTCACATGTTCAAGAAGAATTTAAAAAAGACTTAAAATGAAAACAAAACCAAGTATCAATTTTCATGTTGAAGTAAAATCAGACAGTGCCAAAAGATTAAGTGGTACCCAAAAAGGTAAGATTTTACACAGGCTTTTTAGGGTGTGTTGAGTGCTCAACAATTGGTACTTGTTTTGTAACTCTTGCATTGTCTCTCGCTCGTTAGGAAGGTTCTAGTTACTGATCGTCGAGGTCAATGTGTTGGGTTTTGACATTATCCTTTATCTTGTAGGCATCATTTTGCTAGTGTCGGGAGGGTAGCCAATTATATCTTCCCTTTGATTTTCACATGTTTCACCGAGCTGCATGATGTTCTAGTGTGTTGAGTCATTGTTGTTCGATGCCTAATCTACATGTGTTTTGTTTGTCATCAAGTTGTGTGGTTAACTATTGTCGCCGTTTCCTTCCTTCCAAAAGAAAAAAAAATTGCACTTTCTTGCATCACTTGTAGTCTTAATGACGAGGTCTTTACAAAACACAAAAATTCCTTACCAACAACACAATTTTTCTCTTTAATTTTTTTTAAGATTTTAGATAAGATTTTACAAATTGTTTAAATCATGTATACTTAATGTGGAGAGTAACTATTTTGGAAATTTTGGAACTTTGTGAGAAAAAATATTAATTTTTTTTAACTCTAGTTGGGTATGTTATTATTTCTTATTGTTTATTTAATATTTAGATAAAGTATATATGTTAATATGTGTTATTTGTTATTTTTATTATTGTTTTGTATTGTTACAGATGTCTAAATTATATTTGGTGGAAAATATGTTTACATTATATTTGGTGGAAAGGAGTATGTTGGAGGATGAGACTTAAGTCTTTTGGTATGTATGTCAATTTTGATTTACTCAAAACTTGTTTAATTTATCTAAAATGGTACATGTGTACATTTTATTTTAAAGTTGTACATAAATTTTACAGTGATTTTTTTATTTTTGATTTATGTTGTATTTTGCATGTCTCAATTGTAATTTTTTAATTTTTGAATTATGTTTTCTTTTACAGGTTTGAATTGCAGGTATGAAGTGATTTATCTTAAAGAGATGGCTTAGAGTCCAGAATTTTAGAGTTAAATGTCTTAGTTTTTTAATCATCTTAAAATGGATGTGGAACATATGTATTTGATGATGTAACTATTCAAACTTTGATTATATATATATATGTGTGTGTGTGTGTGTGTGTGTGTGTGTGTGTGATATTTTTGGATTTTAAAATATCAATTTATTGTCTCATATATGATTTCTAAAAAGGTTAAGTTATGTTTTACCATATTGTGCTGAAATTACAAATGTTTTATTTTATTTTATTTATAAACATTATTGTATAAACATCATTCTACTAATTGAAGTAGAGCTAATTTTGTGTGGATTTGATTGTGTAGTGATGGGAGAGCTTATTGTGTAGTGATGGGAGATCTAGGTAGTTATCAAATTATAGTTTCTAACTTATATTTTAAATTTTGATTGATTTAAAAATATGGTTGAAAATAGTCAAAACAAGTCATCAAATTGTATGTTTCTTATGAAATTTCAGAATGAAACATTCAAGAAAATGTGAAATAAAAATTAAAGTTTATAGTTCATCAAATTTTATAGTTTCTTATGAAATTTCACAATGAAATATTCAAGAAAATGTGAAATAAAGATTAAATTTTATAGTTTCTTATGACATTTCACAATGAAATATTCAATAAAATGTGAAATATAAATTAGAGTTTCTCACTTATAATTTAAATTTTGTTTTATTTGGAAATATGGTTGAAGATATTCAAAACAAGTAATCAGAATTTATAGTTTCTTATGAAATTTTACAATGAAATGACAGTCCAACAATGGAAATAGTCAAAATAAGTCATCAAATTTAATACAAGTTTAAGCGATTTGCATGAAAATTTATATTGATATAAATTGTTTTTGTAAGGGTAGAAAATGGTTGATGGAAATTATCAATCCTCTCCACATTGGAAGTATTCACTAATTCCATTAATATGACCCCTACCATTAATTCAATTAAAATTATGAAAATCTAGATGAAACAAACCAAGCTTTAGTAAATGACCTCCTATTTTTTATTTTTTGTTATGAGGCCACAAAATCAAATTCATTTTCAACTTAAGTTTTTTTCAATCAAACTCAATGAAAGCTATGTTTGATGTGTAGAATATAAGTAACTTGTTACCTGTTCATCATACACATTTTTATTTCAATTTTGTTTAAGATATTGAAATCTAAATGCAAAAATTTAACAATTTAATATAATAACAACACTTTTGGAATCAAAATTCACAATTTCATAATTAAAATTGATACTTTTTAAGATGACTTTAAAAATTTTAACTACGATGATAATCATACATGTATTACCTTGAATGTTTTAATTTGGATGTTAATCATACACTTTAAGATGTCTTTAAGTGTTTTCTAAGCCATCAATAGTCCCTTATAATGACATGGAAACGGGTCCTAGTTTTGATATGAAGTTATCCTCTTCATATGAAAAAACATTGAACAATCAATTTGTGAATAATAAATGCATTTATCCTATATGTAGTAAATTGGTTACATGCATTAAAGGATTTGTTTATATGATTTGGATAATTTGTAGGATTAAAGTATAATCATCCAAAGTATAGTTCAATTTAGGTTCCATAGATACAATATATAGGTTCTTCTAACAACCCCAAAGGTACGACTACATGGGACACATCATGAAGATTTTTTTTTTCTATTTTAAAGTAGGATGAAAACAACGACAACAATTTAAACAACGCAGCTTGGACACAAACACAATGCTTGCAGATCATGCAATAGACAACAACGACTCAACACATTGGCACATCAGGAAACTAGATGAAACATGTGATAATCCATGACAGATGTAAATGAATACCCATCCGACACCAACAAGACATCGCCTAAAAGCTAAAGGACAACATCGACCAACCTGACACAACACTTTGATGACCAGTAACTGGAAAACTCTATGGCTAACAAAACCAAATGCGTTAAGGCATTATAAACCAAGGGCCAACATCAATTATGATGAACAACACCCACATCGGGAAGAACAGACTACGACTGGGTTATCATTCGCAACTCTCCCTCAGGGCATGCAATGATTCTCTCATCAAGAATCATGACGTCACAAGGCGACAGGCATGACAGTGACCAAGGAACAACCTAACACATCAAAACTAATAACCCAAGAAAATTTCAATGGACTAGGAGACCACATTAACTGTCAAACTCATGACGACTAACCCAAGCACCCAATCACCACATCAGCCAGACGTAAGGGAATCTGATGAATATGAAATTTAAACAACCTAATAATTTCCTTGTGCAACAAAGTTGATCTGTACACAATAAAATAATTAAAATCAACAATTGGTTTGTTGGACAAATTCCAAATCCGATATTGGATGGGAGGACTTTATAAAAAACATTGATAACAAATTGAAACAAAATAATTTTTCCGATAATCCATTCAAAGAATTTGATACAAATTGGTTTGGTCATAATGATTATATGTAGTTCCTCTTTTGTGACATGTGTTATGTGGGCATGTGTGAAATGATGTTTATTCTACATGCCTTTAAAACTAAAAAGACATCGAGGCATGTTGCCCACGAGCTAAATTTGTTTTTAGACAACTCAATTTTGTACTTGGGACAACTCAACTTTATTTTGATATCTTTTAATTATTTGCTTATTTTTTCCCACTATCCATGTTACTAACTTAACACAAATTGGTTTGATCATAACGATTATATAGTTCCTCTTTTGTGGAGCTTGTTCTATGAGATGGGTGAAATCACAGTAGAACACACCTATTTTGTACCATGATGGAATTGCATTTTGCTTATTTTTTCTCGTAATCCATCCCACGCATGAGTTTAACACAAATTGGTTAATCATAATAGTTACGTAGTTATTAAAGAATGAATGTGATATTTGTTTATTTGTTTTGTATTAAAGGTTAATTATTTTATTAATTTTATTCTTAAGTTTTTGTTTCTAGCCTGTATTAAATTTTTTGTAATATTTCATATATCACTCACTAAATATTGAGTGCAATGGAAAATAAAATAAAAATGCTCTAATACATATAAAATAAACCAAAATAGATACAAAACTTTAACATAGATTAAAATCTCATGAATGCATCTACTAACACAACACTGTAATTTTCCCTTGAGGGATATATCAATAGATTCTCTCCCCCCTCAACCTATACAATCCAAAAAGAGTGTACCTTCTCTCTACCACACTCCCTCAAGTTGTACCCCTTTCTCAACAATTTTTTATCCATCTCTTCAAACCATTTTTTCATAATCGATTTAATGTTTTCTTCCTCTCTCTTAACTCATTCTCGTTGATGTAACTAGAATCATATTGATGCTTGTATTTACTCTTGTTTCTTTAATTCTATTAGCTATAATAATGTTTTAACTAGGATTATCTCTTAAGGAGTGATGTTTTTTCCTCTTTAACATTTTTTATCATTTTAAGAAGTATTTGATAGGTAGATACTAAATCTACATGTCATTTACCAACATTTACCAAATTCGATGTTTCCCTACTCCCACTTTTCTTAAGCTTAAATGAAACACTAAACCAAATTTGATGTTGCTCTACTATGCTCTTCTTACACTACACTGATTTACTCAAAGGTTAGATGTAAAATTTGGGTTAATGCTTCTATTTCCCAGCAAAAATGGATAATAGACATAAAATGACCGGCATAAAAACAAATGACCATCATTTTTTTTTTAGAAGCAAAAAAAATAAATGACCATCATTAAATTTCCAGTTGAAAGTTATAATAAATTTGAAATTTGAGGCATGGACACACCTATTTTGCAGAGTCCTGGAACTACCTCTAGAACTAAAAAAAATTCTTTGGTAGCATTTTTTTCTTCTCTTTTATAAACAGGTAAACTGAGGGACTCTTCCTAAGAGGTAAATTTGTTCCTCAAAAAAACTCAAACATGTGTTTAAGTTATCTTTTCCAATTTTTTTTCCATAATCACTCCTAAGAATTTGACACAAATCGGTTTCATCATAATGGTTATGTGGTTCTTCTTTTGTGGTATGTATTATGTGGGCCTATGTGAAATCATTTTTATTGTAGTGTCCTGGAAATGCTTTTAGAGCTAAAAAGAAATTCTTTGACACTGTTTTTTCTCTCCTCTTTTAGATATGGGTAAATTAAAGCACATTGTCCATGAGCAAAATTTGTGCTTCCAAAAATTCAATTTGTTTTTAATATTATTTAATTATTTCCTTGTTTTTTCCCATAATCCATTTTAGGATTTTGATACAAATTGGTTTGATCATAATGGGTATATCTAGTTCCTCTTTTGTGACATGTGTTGTGTGGGTGTGTATGAAATGATGTTTATTGTAAATGCCTTTAAAACTAAAAAAACATTGAGGCAAGTTGCCCACCAACTAAATTTGTTTTTAAACAACTCAATTTTATACCTGGGAGAACTCAACTCTTTTTTAATAACTTTTAATTGTTTCCTTATTTTTTTCCATAATCCATCCCACTAATTTAACACAAATTGGTTTGATCATAATAATTATATAACTCCACTTTTATAAGTAAAATCACATATTTTACTTATTTTCTTATTTTTTCTCATAATAATTATATAACTCCACTTTTATGAGTTTAACACAAATTGCTTAATTGATTAATCATACATACTTTTATTGATTAATAATTATATAACTCCACTTTTATGAGTTTAACACAAATACATACTTTAACACATACATACATGATGACATATTTTCGAGACAAAAGACAAGTAAGTACCGATCAAAATCGAAAGCAGTCGCCGACAAGAAACTTTGAAACGACACACGTCGCCTCACCTTCGAGGCAAATTATGGGGTTTTCTGGGAGAAACTGACTCACCCCTCTGAATGGTTAATAACTACTTTTCTTTTTTTTCCCAGAAATATGGCCAAACAGGGCTCTGGGCGACTACATAAGTTTTACCACGTAAACCAGGAGAGTTGGGTAGCCGGGAGAAAGAGACGAAAGAGAGCGAAAACGAGGATGTGGTAAGCATTGTTCAAAGCCCCGCAATAAAAACGGTAATTAAAGTATTCCATGAATTGAGTTGTCATGGGCTTGTCCACAATTCATCCCGCCATTCTCTCCATTTAAAAAAAAAAATGGAAATACATATCTATAGATATATGTACATGAACATCTGAATGATACGCTACTCTGCTTTATACGTTGAGCTGTCTACAGAAAGTTGAAAAGATCATCTCCTAGACTCGATCTGCGGTCACGCCCGTCACTGACAGCGGCATTGTCTGTGCGGTTTTTGGTTTTATGAAATCATTACTAATGTGAGTAGTTTGAATTTTATGAAATCAGTTTTTATGAATTTAAATAGGAGGTTACTTTTTCTCTAAGGTTCTTCTTTGAAGAAATTTTTAGGGAGGTTGAGTATTTTTTGAATATTTGAGGCTCAACAATTAGAGCATTTTATAGGTTCATTTAAGAGTACAATATGTCATTTACAAGGAATTGAACCACCATTGAGAGGGTAACAATTATTCCTCTTAATCACCAAAGCTACATCTAATAGGCATAATCTTTTGACTGATTGCAAAAAATTAACTGTTTTTTAACTAAGCTTGCTTAAGCTCTAATTTTGTTTAATCCCTTTGATTTTAATTATACTCTATGATATAAATATGTTTATGTGATATTTTTATAAATCTCAAACTTTAAATGTGATTCAAATCCGAAATTTTTGTTTAAATAAGGTAGGTAATGCTTAAATAGTTGGTTTTTATGATTTTTTGAAACTTAATGTAAAAATTTGTATTAAACAAGAAAAAAATAGAATTGTATACAAACTATGGTTATTCGTTTTCCATGAAAACCAAACTAGCAATATAAAAACATGTCATTAGTCCATTAAGTCTAGGCCGGGTTGACCATGATGTTTAACTTCCAAAAGAAAATATACTATTTATCATAACGAACAATAACTAAAACATAGCTAACAAACTGATAAACTCGATGACTTGCACGAATAAAACAAGACATTTTTATTGGTTGTGCTTCATTGGAGATTTCCATCGGTCCCTCATAACTGTGACTTCGTACATGACTCTTCACTTCCACTTGTAAGATTGGAAAGTATGTGCTTTGAAATATTTGTATAATGAATTAAACAAAAATTCTCGACCCCTTTAGTGAAATTTATTCTTCTTGATGAATTCATCATACCATTTAACTCTTTGTCATTAAATTATGTCAGTTTGCTTTATGTAGGCTCGACGTAATTCATCAAGTTTATTGATTTGATTTAATCGATGTTGTTGAGCCTATGTAAGATCCATGTTAGCTTGTAATGTTACACGTAAAGTTTTACTTCAAATTCAATTGGAAAGAGAGCCTTCTTATCATAAACTAGCTCATATGGAGTAAATCCAATTGTATTGGGCCATGTTGATCGATAAACTGATGTGGTTTGTTAACCCAATCTTTCCGATGAAGATGTATTGACTTAGTTAAATGGTCTAAAAAAATTTATTGGTTACTTCAACTTGGCTAGTGGCTTGAAAGTGGTATGGTGTTGATGTTCTATTCTGAATTTGATATTTCTTGTGAATGGACTAAATGATATTGAAAGTAAATTGAGTTCCTTAATCAATGACAATCTCTCTTGATACACTAAACTAGAAAAATATTTCTTCATACAAAAATTCTTCCACTTCTTGCTTAGTAACTTTAGGAAGACACTTAGCTTCCACCCATTTTGTTACATAACCAGTACAAACTAAATATGCCGTATATTTTGATGGTGGATTGAAATGTCCAGTGAAATAAAGAGCCCATTTCTCAAAAGGCTCGATTAATACTTGTGTTTCCAATGGATTTTCATTTTATTGTACTAGTTTTATGATAGTTTGATAGACGCCACAACTTCTAATTTATTTTATAGCATCTCTTAAAATAGTTGGTGAGTTGTACCTCAATCATAGAACTTTGTAAGAAATCCTTCTATCCACAAAATGTCCTTTGCATGGGTCATCACGACATGCTTTCAAAATATCAAAGATTTTATTTTCTAGAGGACAATGTGAGTTAATATGATCAAGTCTTATTCAAAAGATTTGTGCTTTGACCCAGTAATATATAACACTTTTTGAGATAACTCTTTTTGAGATACCTTTTTGAGATAAAAATGTTGCAAATTTTTTTTAGTACCTAAATCAAGGTCTTGGATTTTTTGCGATAAAAGATAGGACATGCATGCTAAATTAAATAATATATTCAAGAACCTTCTCGAATAATAAACCAAGACAACACAAGAAATCATGGGATAGAGGATGGATGATATGGTAAAGTTTGTTAAGATAGCCACCCTCCAAGGAGCTTACACATGCTGCATGTAGACAACAAAAGAAGGCAGAAGTGATCGGTAGAGAGAGTGGAGCAGAGAAGAAAGAGATAGAGCACCAGAGAAAAATAAGGAATATAAGAAGAAAAATCAATCATTTTTCAGTGTGAGACAATTCTGGAAAAAAAAGTATGTCTGATTTTTTGTAATAGTCTAGCTCGAGTTTTGGATGAGTTCTATCGAAGTATTGTAACAATTTTGTGCAATTCTCCAAGAAGTCCCTTTTAGAGTTTGTAAGGGGGTTAGTTTTGTAATGTAGAGAATGAACATAGAGTTCTTGGCACAATGTAATGCATTGGCTATAGGATGAATTAGAGCACAAAGAACATTTTAGTGGGTAATATGAGTCTTTTTATGTGTGCTTCCTAAAGCTTTAAAGAATATAATACAAAGGGAACAACCTCTCTGTCAATTGCTATGCGTTTGTGAGTTAGATGGATTCTTATGTTAATGGTTTATGTTCTTACTTTATTAATTGGTTATGCTTGAATAAATGAATGACACCCCTAATGGTTGCCTTGCATGTCTTGTCCCTTCATATCCTACACAATACCAAATGGTCTTTGTGATTCTCATTGCATGTCGGGTAAGACCTTATTCGGTCCTCGAATAAATGTTGATATGTCGATGCCTTGGTAATTTGTTGGTAAAATATCATAAATCGAGGGTCATCAACCCTGCAATGCAAGAAAGAATGCATATAAGTGAGGCAACAAATGGTTTTATTTCCCACTCATGAAGGTTTTCTAGTGTAGGGTGAAGGGAGAGAATGAGGTGGAATCCATCTCAGGAGGAAATAGAAGATGAGAGACTAAGCCTATGATAACCAACTTTAAGCATTGGAAAGAAAGACATATCTACACTAATTTGCATGAGCTTTTCTTTGTTGAATTTCCATGTTCAATATATGAATGAATAGAGAGGAAAACTACCATTAAAACTAATCTAAGAGTCCAAGAACCACTAGACTAGGAACATACAACAATTAATTGACTAAAAAATATGGATAATAAGTGGGCTCAAGTAATCCACTTTTGTCTCATTTGAGTAAAGGACAGATACATTATTGAGTTCTCCATTTGATACAATTATTCTTTGAGTGAGGCTGAAAGAAAATTTGATGAAGGTCATAAGAGGAGATTGTTGAAAGAAACTCCTATGTGGATAAAGATGTTTTTTGTAGAGAAATGATGGATGTGCATGGGGACTTAAATGATGGCATAGTAGACCCCCTCACACTGAAGGGGGGTGGAAAGAAGGGGGGATATAGAGATACAAAATAAATCCATTTGAAGGGATCGAGAAGATGTTGAGATGAGGTGAGGAGAGAATGGACCCAAAGGAGAAAATTAGAGAATGAATCGAAAGATACATAAGAAGATTTGATATTAGGGGGAAAGAGGAACAAAAGAGTAGAAATAAGATAGCAAGGGGTGAAAGAAAATGGTTTGGAACTATATTGAAGAGGAATGAGAACACACTAGGAGGAAGTGTGGGAGAGATGATTTTTCCAGGGAGGAGCATAGAGGGAGATAGGCCTTCGAAGAGACACAACATTAGGAATAGGTTATCAAGAGAGGATACTGGGAGTAGTAGTAGAAGGGTCAAAGAATAAAAATATAAATCCCCTTGGTTGTTGAGATATGTCATAACCTCAGTGGAAGACAAGTCACAATGTAGAGACATTGATGAAAGAGAAGATGGTGAAGAACCCCATAGGGAAGGGGAAGTATCTTTGGCTATTTTAAATGGTCTTGCGCAGCTGTAGGTAGGAATTTATTTGGGATATCTCATTAGATATGATGAGAGAATATGGAGGAACCCTCTCTTTGAAATACCTACCTTGAGAATTTGCAACCAAGACGAAATAACTTTGAACAAATTTGAGATAGGAGTAGAACAAAAAATAAGAGAGGTCACAAATGATGAAGGTGATGAAGTAAACAATACATCATAGGGAATAGTATCAGTACCAATATCACCAACAACTAGTATTCAATCCAGAGGACATATGACCTAAAAAACTTAAGTTACCAATATAACCATTGGTGTTTCTTTGATAACAAATCTTTTTCAGTTTCCAAGATCCTTAAAATGACAATGCATCTTGCATTGTTATGTGATTAGCCTCACTTCAGTAGATTCTTATGGTTTTGAAATTACTTTATTAATCCAATATTCATAAGTAATTTGTGATATTGTTATGACCCCGATCATTACAACTACAAGGGACGCACGCATGTGCAAAAGATCTTTTTATTTTATTTTTTGAAAGCAGGAAGGCAATTAATAGTAACAAGTAATCAACACAACTTGATGATGAACACAACTTACGCATTCAGGAAACAAAAAACAACGACTGAGACACTAGTATATCAGGTAACTGAATAAAACATGTGATACTCCAAGACAGATATAAATGACTACCCACCCAACATAAGGAAGACAATGCCTACAAGCTAAAGAAAAACATCAACCAACCCGACACAATGACTTTGATGACTAGTAGTTGAAAACCTCTACGGCGTGCAAAACCAAACACGTTAAGGCATTACAAACCAAGTGCCAACATCAATTACAATGAACAACGCCCACATTGGAAAGCATAGACTCTGACTAGGTTATCATTTGCCTCTATCCATCATGGCACGCGATGATCCCTTCATCAGGAATCATGTCGTCACCAGGCGATAGCCATGAAAGTAACCACAACGCAACATAACATGCCGAAACCAACATCCCAAGAAACTCCAACGCACTACAAGGTTGAATTAACTGACAAGAATACCATACCCACTCACCCAATCAATAAGTCGACCTGACGCAAGATGACATCACTCAAATTAAAATACGCAAGCTATTAAACGACTTGGCCAACAAACCATAAACCATTATCTGTTAAGCATGATGTCTAAGTGCGAAGGACTGAACTATTATAAATGATACTATTATCATAAAAGTGACCATAAATGTGAATTATTACATGTGTTGGAGTTACTTCACACACACTTAGGATTTTTTTTTCCTAAGGTTATTCCTTGTTTATTAGTCATAATTAGTCATTATCTAGTCTCCTATATTTTAGGGGAGAATATTCCACCTGGATAATATTCTCTTTCAATTGACACTTCAGTTTGACTAGTTGAGTTGAGTTTAGATGTTGCATTGGTTTTGTCACCATGCAACATTGGGATCATCAACAACTCACTACTCTTTATTCAGTCAGTTAACTAAAGACTAGTTGACTAGTTAACTCAGCAAGGTGACAGCTCACTCCCATAACTATCTGAGAGACTAGACTAGGTGATGTAACTGTTGGTGTGTGTCCAGATCAATCTAGACCACCACTATGGCTCATTATTTACTCATGTATTCTATATATTGTAAATTATTCACTCTTTGAGTGTGGAATATGGTTAATGAGAATTCTTCCATTATTTCTATCTTGCTTCTTCTTTCTCAAGTTATCTCTACAAATGCGTGTACTATTTTCTAGATAGATCTATTTTATGCAGGTTCAACACATTTACATGGTATCATGGCCGACAGAATGCTAAGAAAACGCTACACCAAATCATTTTTTGCAGGTACAAAAGATTGAAGACAACAAAAGATGGATTATTCACCGTAAATACTTCTCACACCTCATAACTATCTGGAATGGAAGCCAAAATTTTTCTTCTACTAAGATGCAAAGGCTTATACCAAATAACCATGGAAATGGAAGTAGAGCCTGATTCTATCGATGAGAAAAATGACTTTCTCAATAGACAAGATATGGCCATAGGAAGTATCAACATGTTTGTTTCTCCCGAACTTTTCCATCAAGTATATGAAGAATCACAAGGATTAACTCCAAATGAATTATGGACTAGATTGTATGTTCTATTTGGGAATAAATAATATTGTGAATATTTCATGCAGGAGGTCGAATAGATAGAGCCAGAAAAGAAGCCATCAGAAGATCAAGTCTCTTATTATGAAGAGTCTTCTACAAAAGTTTTTGCAGAAATTTGTATTTCATTAATTGAAGATGATGTCTACTCCATTTCATACTTTTTTTATGAAATTCATGTGGAAGATATATGGCATGCATCTCAGGAGTCACATGCAGACACTTTTGCATGCACCATGCATGCATCTCAGGAGTCAAAAAGGGATCCGTGCATGTCAGATGCCATTATGATATTTTATGAGAAACATTTTCAGAAACAAATTGGATATTTGAATTCCTCTCAGGAAAATATCAAATTTCAAAAAAAAAATTGTCCGAAACAGAGTCCGGAAAGTGAAGTTATGATTGTTTTAAAATCAATAAAATTTCAGCCTTTTTCTGGAAACGGCCGTACGATTTTCAAAATTTCATCCAAAATTAATTTGGATATTATTCATTACAAGAAGATAAAGTGGATATGTGTGAAAATATCAATGATTCATATACTTCATCAGATCCGTGCAGACATCTACATCTTCAACAAAATCTTCAAAGAGCACAAACTTGCACAGTTGCGTGGTCTTCTTGGAGTGAAGGACATGGTTGCTTAGCAACTGTATTTTGTTCCTTATCATTTTTTATTTTATTCATTTTAATTTGAGGGGGGGTTTTGTTCCCATGAGGTTTTCCCTCTTTCGTCGTTTATTTCAGTGTATCTTTTGTATTTGCGTACCTAACATGGCCTCGTAGTCGGGACCCATTCTTTATTTTCACCATAGTGAAGTTCATGGGGGGTGTTGGAGTTACTTCACACACACCTAGGATTTATTTTTCCTAAGGTTATTCCTTGTTTATTAGTCATAATTAGTCATTATCCAGTCTCCTATATTTTAGGGGAGAATATTCCACCTGGAGAATATTCTCTTTCAATTGACACTTCAGTTTGACTAGTGGAGTTGAGTTAAGATGTTGCATTGGTTTTGTCACCATGCAACATTGAGATCATAACCAACTCACTACTCTTTGTTCAGTCAGTTAATTGAAGACTAGTTGACTAGTTAACTCAGCTAGGTGACAGTTCACTCCCATAACTGTCTAAGAGACTAGACTAGGTGACAGTTTACTCTTGTAACTGTTGGTGTGTGTCCAGATTAATCTAGACCACCACTATGGATCATTAGTTACTCATGTATTCTATATATTGTAAATTATTCACTCTTTGAGTGTGGAATAAGGTTAATGAGAATTCTTCCATTCTTTCTATCTTGCGTCTTCTTTCTCAATTTCTCTTTGCAAATGTGTGTACTATTTTCTAGCTAGATCTATTCTGTGCAGGTTCAACACATTTACAACATGCACTTTAACAAAGTCAATACACTTGTCAACAAATATACATTGTCCATTAAAATAAGTCAACTACTTATTATTAAAAAATGATCTACTCTGCTTATTAAATATTCGACATTTCTCTCTATCATATTGTTGTCTAAATTATCATTGTCTAAGTACACAAAACTGATGAGTTGATATAATAGTGCAATGTAATTACAAGATATATAATATAAGTTTTGTTGTCTATAGTAATTAAATGCTATCCATGATTATACTATCGATTACTCTAACATTACATATAAAAATGATGTCCATCTGTATATTTCTATTTGTGTCAACATATAAAAGCGTTATCTGTATATTGTTATTGTTGTCAACAATAATTAAACGTTGTCTAACTGTATATTCGTTGTCATATAACATAAGGCTATTTATTACACAAACATAATTCTATTTATTACGCAAATAGAATCGTTGTTATATAACATAATGTTGCAACACAAACATAATGTTATTTATAATCTTTCTCATAAAGAATCATTGTAATATATAATCGTTGTCACATAGAATAGATTTCATAATGTTACGTAATAATATATCATTGTCAATGATAAAGTCGTTGTCTTGTGGCAAGTTATTGATACATCCATTCCTAAAACTTAGTGCTAAACAAATTGACAATTTGTTGATAATGCTGGGTAAATACAGAGTAATCCTCCAAGAAAATTGTGGTGTAGATTCTATGTATGGTGTCAAGAAAATCGTGATGTGGAGGCTGGGTAATATGCCAAGTAATGTAATGAACCTTAATTATTAAGATGATTTATTTAATAAATAATCCTAAAAATTAGCTAAATTATAATTAATTATTAAATAACCTTAACTAATTATCTGTTATTAATTAATTATTTTTTATTATGATTAGTTTAAGTATGATTAACTCTTTAATTAAGGGTTAATGATTAATTTGATTATTAATTAATGAATTGATTAATTAAGTATTAAACAAAGGTGGGATAATAAAATATAATGTTTAAATTGGGTTACGTATCCCATAGGGGATAACGTAACCAATACGTAAAAGGGAAACATTTAAATATGGGATAAGGCATTTAAATAAGGGATAAGGCAATTAATAATGGGATAAGGTCTTTACGAATGGGATAAGGTGTAATAAAGAGTTAGGTGGGAGTTAATGTAGAGGGGCAGTGAAGGAGGAATAAGGGAAGTGGAGAAGGATTAGGAGGGGGTCATTCTACGAGAGGGGGAGAGCTTGGAGGATTGGAGAGTGAAATCTACAGTGGAATTACAGTGCACCGGGGGGCTGCAAAGGTTTTGGGCTCAGAGGGATAGGACATCCATTGATGTCCTAGGGCTAGGCGTTACTAGTCGGCAGGGTGGTTGATTTTGGGGTGTCCTAAGGAGCATCATCAGGTTCAAGCGAAGGGAGCAAGCTGTTGTGGATAGCATCAGAGTGAGGCATGTAAATTCAAATTCATGGATTGTTTACTTAGATTTATTACTTATTTCCAAATTCTACTTGCGTAAGTGTTAGCATAAGTGTTGAGATAATTTGAAAATTTTGAAAAGTTTACTTCTTTGTAAAGCTTATAGAAATTACAGAAATTACAGTAATTTGGTAGAAATTTAAACGTTAATTCAAATATGGTCTTTACAAGTAAAACTCACACTTATCATAAAAAACACAAACATAATAATGTGCATATACAGATATCATCTAGCAGCCATATTATTAAATAAAAATGCAGACATTATCATCCAAAAAGAAGTCATAAATAATGTGCATAGATATATATCAACTCACAACCTTATTATTAAAGAAACACACAGACTTATCATCCAAAAACACAGTCATACAATTACACACCCAATGATTAAATAATTCGTTGGTAAATCATAATGAAATTCAATGTTATATCACATGTATATCACAATGAAATTTGTTGGTAAAAACACAGGTATATCACAAAGAAATTCACTAGTAAAAACGTAGGTATATCACAAAGAGATTCGTTGTGCTTTATCATTCAAATTCGTTGAGTTTTAACATAAAAATTTCACTAAGTTTTATCATAAAAATTTGCAGTCAATAAAAGTGTAAATTCACATTCAAATAATGTAATAATTCAAAGTATGATGAATGTAATAGTTCACAGTCTAATGAATGGGAAATTTGCAGTCAATAAATGGATAAATTCACAGCCAATAATTGGGAAAATTCACAGACAAATATTCTAATAATTCGTAGTCATATGAATGCATGAAATGTTGAGTTAATTATCATATCTCTCAGTATTAAAACATTATAACGTTGTCTACTAAATGGAAGATACCATTTTCCATTCAATGCATGAAATTGTTTTCCTTTAACACATGATATCTCTACCTATTTATCACATGATAATGTTATATAAAATTGAATGAAATCGTTGTCCAGTAATTTAAGGGAAAATCGCGGAGTTTAAATTATGATATTCAATAATGTTGTCATAAAAAAAGCGCAGATATATAATCTAGATAAAAGACGCAGATATATAAATCACAAAGTAACTAAATGAAGTTTTCGTGTAATACAATAAATATAAAATTGTTGTGTAATAGCCATAAGGATACAAAACTAAGGAATAGTAAAAAATCCAAACCAGATGCAGTGTAAAAAATGCTATGCAAATAGTGGTTGCATACTATGTAAAATGTCAAGAAAAACATGGTTGAATGTTGTGTAAAGGCTCTGTAAGTCACCGAGAAATTAGTGGTTTGAAGGATGAGTAAGGACTCCAAGAAAACTCTGATATAATCAATCACAGGAAAATGCATAAGTAATCAATCACCAGAAAATGCAGATGTAGTCAATCACAAGAAGCGCGAGACTAAACATTCGACAATGAATCAATCAATGTAGAGATAAAGTAAGGGTTTGATAACTAGATGAAATTTATCCTTCACTTATTATCCATGCATAAGAAAGTAGGGCATTTGAATCTATTGGACTTTAAACACCAAAGTGACGACCGTTGATTCGGATCCTATCTGACTGCTCAAGAATGAACTAATAACTAAAGGGATAAGGGACACGAGATAAAACTTAAATTTTCTTCGCATTAATCAATAAAAACAACACAGAGAAGTCAATGCAATCAAAGGTGGGGATCGCCACGAAAAATCAATTCAGAATACAAAGAGCAAGGGGATTACAAATATCATAGGAAAGCAGGTGCAAGAAATCTCATGGCAATGAAATATTCAACCGAGCACAGAAAAATAACATGCGTAAATTAAATTTCATTTGCAAGTAACAATTTTAACAAGCGTACCTTATCCCAACGTGAAATCTCTAAGTCATTGTATCATGCGTTCTCTATCCAAATTCCACTTGAGAACTAATGTGACCTCACAAGTACCTCCCATCCAACGTTAGGGGTAATCTTATTCCCCCTGAGCCCCCTGAGCCGCAAAGGGGCCACGCACACAATAATAGAGAACTGCTAGCCCCCAGTTCACCTCACAAGGTCAAGCTACCACTCGTTACCTGAGTTAGGTATCCCAACTCCCACAAGAGAAAGTTTAGTCAAGGAAAATTTTAGCACTGTAATGTTACGCAAAAATATGAGATCCATACTCCTCCTCCTCCATCCTTTTTATAGAGTTTTTAAGTAATTAGTTTCCCAAATTATCATTAAATTCTTTTGTCATAAATGCTATAGTTCGATCCCATCCTGATATATTTTTAGATTTTTCTTTATCTAAATTATTTCCTATTCCAATTCTTTCAGCATGTCTGGGCCGATTGTAATTCTATCTACTGGACTATTCCAGTTGATTGGAATCTTGCACTATGTACCATATAGGGCCTCAAAAGGGCTCATCTTCAATGACTCTTGACAGCCATTGTTGTAGGAAAAATCTACCAATGGTAAGTAGTCTTTCCACTTCTTAGGTTGATTCATTACATGCATCCTTAACATGTCCTCTAATACTTGGTTTACCCTCTCTATGTGTCCATGAGTTTGAGGGTGATAGGTTGTGCTAAACAAAAATTTAGTCTAAAAAACAACCATTAAATATTTCCAAAAGCTCGAAGTAAATTTCGTATCTTTGTCAGATATGATCTCCTCAAGCATGTCATGTAACCAAAATATATCTTTCATGAAGATACTAGTGTTGGTTGTGGAGACTAATTATCTTCCTGATTTAGAGGTCCTTGCTTTCAGCCGTGTTTATACCCCATGAAGTATTTACACCCCAAAAGTATGTACACTCTTCCATGTAGGGGAGTGCAGAGTGGGGGTACCCCCTCTGCGGGGTCTGGGGGGGCTATCCCCCCGGCTGAGGGGTCTGGGGGCAAGCAGGCCCGTAGCAGGGATTCGGGGGTGAAGCCCCCGAAGGAAAAATTGCCTTGTAAAAGTATATTGTAATTTCATTGTAAATCTGGACCATTCATTATAAGGTCACAAATCTAACGGTAGAGATTATGTTAGGGTTTTTTCCCCTAGAAGGAAACCCTCTTTTATGAGGGAAATGTATTGCGGCTATGGATGATGGTGAATATTGTATTCTGAGAGAGGAGACTATGAGTGAAAGAAGAGGAAGTTACAGTGGGTTTTGTTGTAGGTTGTATCTTTTCATTTGCTGGATAACAATAAAGGAAGGACCTGGAAATATCTTTGGTGGACGTAGCCCACACTGGGTGAACCACGTAAATCTATGTCTCTCTTGTATTGTGTGTCTTCTGTGTTTTGTTTCTGCATTTGTTTTATTTTATTGCTCCACGGTCCTATTTTTCTAACAACTGGTATCAGAGCGTAAGGTAACTTGGAAGAAAATAGGGTTCCTGGTTCGAGTCAGAGCAATGTGGGAAGATGGAAAGTTTAGGGTCGAGAAATTTAACGGCCAAAACTACATCTTCCCGCATTGCTCCCACTAGAACCAGGAACCCTAAACTTTCCATTAAAGGCTCTAGGAATGATACGGCTGAGCCTGACAGCGTTGGTGGCTTTCAATATTTCGAAAGAGAAGGCAATGAAGGGTTTGATGGATGAGTTGGCCAAATTGTATGAAAAACCCTCGGTGTCAAATAAGGTTTTTCTAATGAAGAGATTATTTAATATTAAGATGTCAGAAGGTGGGTCTGTTGCAGATCATTTAAATGAATTTAATACAGTTACTAATCAACTAAGTTTTGTAAAAGTGGACTTTGATGATGAGGTTAGGGCTCTTCTAATCTTGTGCTCATTGCCAGAAAGATGGAATGG
>ML777676.1:639518-652681 GCA_009831015.1 Picea engelmannii
AAGAGGTAAAACATGTTCCAGATTTAAGCAAAAATCTGATTTCAACAGGGCAGTTGGCAAGTGAAGGTTGTATATCCATATTTACAGATAAGACGTGGAAGGTCATCAAAGGATCATTGGTGATAGCTAAAGGAGAGAAGGTACGTACATTGTATCTATGTACTGGTAATACTGACTCTTCTATATCTTTAGCTTCTACAGGAGTGGATACAGCACTATGGCATCATAAGCTGGGACATATGAATGAGAAGGGTATGTAGATCCTTCACAAAAGAAATTTCTTGCCAGATCTTAAACAAATTAGTTTGGACTTCTGTGAGCATTGTGTTTATGGAAAACAAAAGAGAGTCATATTTCTCAGAGTTGGAAGAGAAAAGAAGAATGAAAGGTCAGATCTTGTGCATACAGATGTATGGGGACCAACTTAGGTATCATCTCTTGGTGGCTCTCATTATTATGTTACTTTTATTCATGATTCAACTAGAAAAACTTGGGTTTATTGCATTCGACAAAAATCTAATGTTTTTGATACTTTTACGAAATGGAAAGCTTTAGTTGAGAATGACACGGGAAAAAGTTTGAAGTGTCTCAGATCGGATAATGGAGGTGAATACTACATCAAGGAGTTTGATGATTACTATTCATACCATGGGATTCGTAGAGAGAAGACAGTTCAACGAACACCACAAGAAAACGGTGTGTCAGAAAGGATGAATAGGACAATCATGGAGCATGCAAGGAGTATGAGATTGCATGCCAGTTTTCCCTTACAGTTCTGGTGATCCGGATTATTTTTGGCACAAAATGAGAGCGGAGATATAATAAGGAAATGCACAGAGATATCGCAGATATTCAATAATATAACAGAAATGTATCAAAGATGCAACCATAAACACAGATATACAGTAATACACGATTTCTATTAATGAAATAAATGTACAGAGACTGTAAAAATACAGAGTGAAAGACTCGCTAGAATGGTGGTAGCTTATCTCTGAGAAGAGATGTGACAGCTACTCGCATTCACAAGAAGATGATTACAATGAGGCTCTGAAGACTATTTTACAATAAAAGGGAATGCCAAAAGTCCTAAACATCTAAAAACCTAAACCTAGGAGATGAAGCGCCAAAAGTCATGTGGGCCTCGTTTGGGTAAGTGAGTACATCAACTTCTCGGGGTCGTAACTTTTGCATACGATCTCCGTTTTAGGCGTGTGATAGCTCGTTGGAAAGGTATCATCAAGGAGATTCATTTTGGGGGCTCAATAATTCCTTTGGATATAATTGAGAACCTTGATCTCAAAAAACCTTCATTTGGGCTCTCAAAATGGCCTCGGAAGTTAAAACCTGCTAAAAATAGTAAATTGCCAAAATTGCCAGAAAGTCATTTTGAGCCATTTGGAAAAGGTGGGTGGCCACCGATATCCACCTGGATCAATCCTCCCTCCTTAGAAAGCAATGGTCTCCATTGCATTGAGTTCCCGGGGGAGAGGGAAAAACATTTGTTGAATCTGCATCTTGGTGAGCTGCTTGTCTTGCTGGAGACGTCACGCTGCTCAGTTTGTGGAAATTTGTTATGAACCTGTTGCGGTTGAGGCTGATCAACAAGTTGATATACATGAGAGGACGATGTGAAAATAGAATCTTTGCACTTTTCTGCAGCCTTGTTGACCTGCTTCTGTTGGATAGAAGGTGCTTGGGGCAAGGCTGTAGTGGTTGCAGTGTCCTTTTGTTCTCCTTTTGAGCAAATTGTGAAGACGCTGAGTTTTGCAGTATGAGATACTACCTTGCAGCACTGTTTAGGTCGGGCAGTAGTTGGAACTAGCTCTGGTATCCTATAGAGATGACCCCCCAAAGTAATAATGACACTATGAGGTCGAGACTCATATATAGCATGGTGTTTCCACATATATGGCTGGACCAAGAGAACATCACAAACATCCAGTGGGGCAACATCACATAATACCTCATCCTTGAAGGGTTGGATGCCATATGACAATCGACACTATTGGTTGACATGAATATCTCGTCCTTGGTGAAGCCACCCGATGTTGTATGGTTGCGGGTGTGGTGTTGTCGACAATCCTAACTGTTTGATGACCTCTACTGAGATGAGGTTCTTTTGGCTTCCTCTATCAACAATAAAATGCAGTGGGGTCCCCTTCACCCACATCTGTGAATGAAAAAGGTGCTCCCCCTCTTTTGGATCTGTTGGTTTTTCTGTTTGAATTGTTGCAGTCATGACAATAGCAGTGGGATATGTGTCGATGATCTACCTTTTACTAGTATTTTCAGAATCAGATTTTGAATCAGGGTTCGGCTCCTTGTCTTTGATCTTGGCCACCAATGACTGTTTTGAGCGACATTCATCAGTGTTGTGTCAGGGGATTTTGTGGAGGGATCTATTCTATAGGTTGTACATCTTAGTCTATGTATATTCCTATTCATACAAGCACACAAATCTGGAAGATGAACTATAGCTCTTGGGCCAAAGTGTGAATACTGATCCAGATTATTTTCGACATGAAATGAGGGCAGAGATATTATAAGGAAATGCACAGAGATATCGCAGATATTCAATAATATAATAGAAATGTATCATAGATGCAACCATAAACATATATATACAGTAATACATGATTTCTATTAATGAAATAAATGTACAGAGACTGTAAAAATACAGAGTGAAAGATTCGCTAGAATGGTGGCAGCTTATCTCTGAGAAGAGATGTGACAGCTACTCGCATTCGCAAGAAGATGATTACAATGAGGCTCTGAAGGCACTCTTACAATAAATGGGAATGCCAAAATTCCTAAACATCCAAAAACCTAATCCTAGGAGATGAAGCGCCAAAAGTCATGTGGGCCTTGTTTGGGTAAGTGAGTACATCAATTTCCCGAGGTCATAACTTTTGCATACGATCTCCGTTTTAGGCATGTGATAGCTTGTTGGAAAGGTATCATCGAGGAGATTCATTTTAGGGGTTTAATCATGCCTGCAAATATCATTGAGAACCTAGATCTAGAAAAACCTTCATTTGGGTCCTCAAAATGGCCCCAGAAGTTAAAACCTGCTAAAAATAGTAAATTGCCAAAATTGCCAGAAAGTCATTTTGAGCCATTTGGAAAAGGTGGGTGGCCACTAATATCCACCTATATCATCTGGGCAGATTTTGTAGATACTACTATTTACTTAATAAACAGAGGACCTTCAAGCTCTTTGGATGGTATAATTCCAGATGAGGAATGGACAGGAAAAAAGGTAAACTATTCTTTTTTGAAAACTTTCGGTTGTGAAGCATTTGTCCATATTGATAAAGAAAATAGAACAAATCTTGAGGAAAAATCCAAGAAGTGTACCTTTATTGGATATGGTGTTAATGATTTTGGTTATCTCTTATGGGATTATGAAAATAACAAAATCATTAGGAGTAGAGATGTCATATTCAATGAGAAGGTCATGTACAAAGATTAGAAAGAAAAAGGAAACAGAAAAACAAGAATACACAGTGCTTAATGAGATCACTGAAAAGGAAATTCCAAAGGAACCAGAAAATCAAAATGTACAACAATATGAGAAACATTTACCTCAAACACCTGCAAGTGTTGTTAGAAGATCTACCAGGTTAAGTATACCCCCTGAACGATACTCTCTTTCATTATATTATTTATTGTTGACTGATTCCGGTGAACCAGAATGTTATGAAGAAGCAATGCAGGTAGACACCAAAACGAAGTGGGAGTAAGGCATGAAAGAGGAAATGGATTCCTTGGAAAATAACCAGACTTGGGACTTGGTTCAGTTGCCTGCGGGAAAAAGAGCATTGCAGAATAAATGGGTTTACAAGTTGAAGGAAGAAGATGGAGGAGAAAAGTGGTACAAGGCTAGATTTGTTGTAAAGGGGTTTGCACAAAAGAAAGGTATAGATTTTGATGAAATATTTTCTCCTGTTGTTAAAATGACTTCAATTAGGACTATTTTAAGTCTTGTGGCAGTAGAAGATTTGCAACTTGAACAGTTAGATGTAAAAACAACTTTTCTCCATGGGGATTTGGAGGAAGAGATTTATATGCAGCAACCACAGGGGTATGAGGTCAAAGGGAAGGAGAATTTGGTATGCAAGTTGAAGAAGAGTTTGTATGGCCTAAAACAAGCTCCAAGGCAGTGGTATTTGAAGTTTGGCAGGTTTATGACAGAACAAGGTTATAGTAGATGTCATTCTAATCACTGTGTTTATTTTAAAAAGATAGAAAATGGAAGCTTTATTATCTTTCTATTGTATGTAGATGACATGCTTGTTGCAGGGTCTAATATGCAGGATATAAATGTGCTCAAGAAGAAATTATCCAATTCAATTGCGATGAAGGACTTGGGTGTTGCAAAGAAAATCCTTGGTATGAGAATAACAAGAGACAGGAAAAATCGCAAACTGACATTGTCTCAGGGTGAGTACATAGAGAAGGTGTTGGAGAAGTTTAGAATGCAGAATGAAAAACCAGTTAGTACACCTTTGGACAACCATTTCAAATTAACTAAGGAAATGTGTCTGAAGACACAGGAGGAGATAGAATACATGTCTAGGGTCCTATATTCATCAGCAGTTGGCAGCTTGATGTATGCAATGGTTTGCACAAGACCAGATATTGCACATGCAGTGGGAGTTGTGAGAAGGTATATGAACAATCCAGGTAAAGAACATTGGGAGGCAGTAAAGTGGATTCTCAGCTATTTGGGAGGTACCACTACACATGCATTGTGTTTTGGAGGTTCAGACACTTTTCTACAGGGATATGTTGATTCAGATATGGCAGGTGATAAAGATAGTAGGAGGAGCACCATAGGGTATGTTTTTACTATAGGTGGAACAACAGTAAGTTGGATTTTGAAACTGCAAAAGGTTGTTTCACTTTCAACAACAGAGGCAGAGTATGTTGCTGCTACAGAGGCTAGTAAAGAGTTGATTTGATTACAAAGGATTATGGAGGAATTGGGAAAGAAGTAGGAGAACAGCAGGTTGTACTGTGATAGTCAGAGTGCCATTCACCTTGCAATGAACTCAGCCTTCCATTTGAAGACTAAAAATATACAGTTAAGGTACCACTTCATACGATCTGCCTTGGAAGATGGACAATTGAAGCTAGAAAAGATGCACACTAGCCAAAATCCTGCAGACATGTTAACATAGGGAGTAACCAGGGAGAAATTCAGTTCCTGCTTAGTTTCAGTTGGTCTTCAAGAGTGAAGATGAAAATCAGAAATTTGCGAGGTCCAAGAAGGTTTAGAGTCCAGCATATACAGTAGTGGTGGAGTTGTTGAGATCAGTCTCCAAGTGGGATATTGTTGGTTGTGGAGCCTGATTATCTTCCTAATTCAGTGGTCCTTTCTTTCAGCTGTGTTTATACCCCATGAAGTATTTACAACCCAGAAGTATGTACACTCTTCTACGCGGGGGAGTCCAGAGGGGGGGTACCCCCTCTGCGGGGTCCGAGGGGGCTATCCCCCCGGCTGGTGGGTCTAGGGGCAAGCAGACCCCAGTGGGGGTTCAAGGGCGAAGCCCCTGAAGAAAAAATTACCTTGTAAAAGTATATTGTAATTTCATTGTAAATCTGGACTGTTCATTATAAGGTCGCAGATATAATGGTAGAGATTATGTTAGGGTATTTTTCCCTAGAAGGAAACCCTCTTTTATGAGGGAAATGTATTGTGGCTATGGATGATGGTGAATATTGTATTCTGAGAGAGGAGACTATGAGAGAAAGAAGAGGAAGTTACAGCGGGTTTTGTTGTAGGTTGTATCCCTTCATTTGATGGATAACAATAAAGGAAGGACCTGGCAATTTCTCTGGTGGACGTAGCCCACACTGGTTGAACCACGTAAATCTGTGTCTCTCTTGTATTGTGTGTCTTCTGTGTTTTGTTTCTGCATTTGTTTTATTTTATAGCTCTGCGGTCCTGTTTTTCTAACAACTAGCAATATCTATTGCCTTGCAAGTTGACTTGATGTGAACGAAGTGAGTAGCCTTGATCAATTTTTCCACCACTACCATGATGGCATCATTTTTCTTGGTTGATTTTGGTAATCCGGTGATGAAATCCATGGAGATGGTTTTCCATTTCCATTCTGGAATTGGTAGGGTTTGCAAAAACCATGGTGGATGTCAATGTTCTACCTTAACTTGGTGACATTCTAGACATTTATCCAAGTAATAGGCTTTGTCCTTCTTCAGTCTTGACCAAAACAACAATTTCCTAGTGGCTCTGATCATCTTTTGATAACCCAAATGATGAGTATATGGTATTTTGTGTCGTTCATCCATCACGAGCCTCTTCAGGTCATCATGATTCAGGATATACAACTTACCCTTGTAAGTTAGTAGGCCATCATTCAACATTTGATAACCATCATACCTCATCCTTGTGGGATTTTTATCTAAGTATGTTTTTACAGTCTTGAAAAATGCATATGTTTCTTGTGAATATTTGAGTCTTTCCTTGATGTTCATTTCATAGGTGCTTACCTCTTCCTATTTTATTTTCCTTTGATATGTTTCTTGTGCGTAGGTACCTGTGAATTTTTATCAGCCACCCTATTTTATTTTCCTTTGATATGTTTGATTTCAAAACAAAACTCACAAAGGAGATCCATCCATCTAGCTTGTCTAACATTAAGTTCTTGTTGATAAAACAGTTACCTCAACCCACAATGGTCTGTCATAAGCACAAATATTATACCCATGAGGTAATACCTCCTCATTTTTAAGGCATGCACTATGGCATCCAATTATAGATCATGGGTCAGATAATTGATTTCATGCTCATTCAATTTTTTGGATTCATAGAAAATTACATGTTCTTCTTGCATAAGGACTCCTTCAAGTCCTTCCTTGCAAGAATCTATACACACAAGAAATTCCTTGTCTGGATTTGCAATCTTCAGTGTAGGTGCATTGATTAGAAGATATTTTAGCTCTTGGAATCTCTCTTCATATTCTGATGTCCAAATGAATTTAAATCCTTTTTTCTTAAGGTAAGTGATAGGGAAACCAATCTTAGAAAATCCTTTTATGAACATCCTATAGTATCCTACTAGACCCATAAAGGATCTCATATCAGATACATCCTTTGCAGTAGGCCAATTAAAGGATTTGATCTTGTCAGGACCAATTTCCACCCCTTCTTAATAAATAAGATGGCCTAAGTAATGGACTTTTTAATGGAAAATAGCACACTTACTAAACTTATCATAGAGATGATTTTATCTTATTACTTGAATCACTAACTTGATATGTTCTTCATGCTCTTCCCTATTCTTATAATATATTAGGATATCATCAATGAAAACCAATACAAATATATCTAAGAATTTACTAAGTACATTATTCCTTAAGCACATAAAAGTGGATGGCACATTGGTCAGCCCAAATGGCACCACCAGAAATTCATAGTCACCATATCTCATCCTAAGGTTTGTTTTGTATATTTCTTCATCCTTAATCTCAACCTGATGGTATCCATACATCAATTCAATCTTGGAGAAAATGGTAGCACCCCTTAATTGGTCAAACAAGTCATTGATCCTTTGCAAGGAATACTTATTACTTATGGTTACCTTATTGAGTTTCATATAGTCTATACACAACCTGAGTCTGCCATCCTTGTTTTTCACAAATAAGTTTGGTGCTCCCCATGGAGACACACTAGGTCAAATGTAGCATTTTTCCATCATTTCTTTTAATTGTAGTTTGAGCTCTACTAGCTCTAGTGTACTCATTCTATAGGGTGTTCTAGACACTGACACCACTCTTGGTGCAAGTTTTATTGAAAAGTCAATATCTCTTCTTGGAGGTAGACCTCATACCTCTTCTGGGAACAAATATTTATACTATCTCTATATAGGATGGTAGTCTCGGCTTGGCTTATCGTCCTCAATAAAGTTCAACACTTGTATTTCATACAGAAGACATCCTCTTCTACAATACTTCTTCACTTGAAGTTTTGATACTTGTCTCATTGAGACATGATTTTGAATCCCTTGTAGGGTCACCTTTGTCCCTTATTCATTTTCAAATTCCAAAATTTTATTGTAACAATCCAATTTAGTGTTATGGGCATCCAACCAGTCCATGCCAATTAGCAGGTCATAAGATCCTAAAGGAGGTATGTTTAGGCTCTCTTGGGTGGGAAATCCACTCAGAACAAATTGGCATGTTGGTATGACCTTCGTTACTTTTTGTTTGGTTCCAATGGATAGTTTTACCAACCATGATTTAACATGTTTAACTTGTTGCAATTTACATTTCTCAACAGTTTGAGGGGAAACATAACTGAATTTAGAACCAGGGTAAATTAAAATGGAAACTAGATGGTTGGCAATCATACCTTCCATCTCCACCACTGAAACCTGGTGGTTAACTTGTTTATTATCCAAAGATGCATAAATTCATGGCATGCTCCTAGCCATACCATTAACTATGGTATCATCTTGGATGTTGTAAACCCTTCTACTATTATGATTCCTATATGTCCAGTCTCTCAACAAATGTTCTTATCCACAACCCCAACATTTCAAGGGTTCTCTCTTTCTGTTATCCATCTTACCTGGGGCTGCTCCAAAGGGTTTATTTGCACTTTGAGGGAGGAAATTTTGTTTGTATACACTTTTAGTAGGAAGGATAGTCTTAGAACCTTTCCCATAGCTCTTGAGTCTTGAGGGTTTAAACCCTTTTTTTTGAATCCTGAACTACTTTTCTTCTTCTAGTCCTCGTGAGGCTATGTTTTTTTCTTGAACTACTCATAGAAATACCTTGACTTCCAGATAATGTTTTCTAAGGTCTTTGGCTCATCAAATTTGATTCTTTCTTGGAAAGATTGAGGAAGTCCACTAATAAATCATTGCATCTTGAATTGATCTTATCAACTCAAGGAATTTATTGATATATTCCTCTATTGCCAACTATCCCAACTTGAGTTCATATATCTCCTTCATCTTCCCATCAAAGTATTTTTCTAATAGATACTTCCTTTTGAAATATTTCTGAAATTTTTTCTATGGCAATTCCTTCTGATGGGCTCTTTTCACATTACTAAGGTATTCCCACCATATGGAGGCCCTTCCATTTAGGTTAAAAATGACTATTTGAACCTTCAAATTTTCAGAGTAGTCATGGACTCTGAAGTATTTCTTCAATCCAAGAAACCAAACTTTTGCTTCTTCCCCCTTCATAATTTTTGCATCGAAAGTGGGTGGTTTGGCTTTCTTGAACTCTTATGGGTCATGACTCTTGGAATGTTTCCTCTTCTTTATTTTCCTCTAGGAATGTAAACTATTTTTTCTACTAGAGGATTCCTTGGAGTTGTTAGTTTCCTCACTGAAGGATTCTTCCGATGAGTGTCTCTTGCCTCCATGTTGGGCATTCCTTGATGTGCTCCTCCTGGTGTGGCCACTTTCACAACCATTCTTTCAGATCTGAGGTGGACTATGGTTTTTCTTTGTATGATGTCTTCCCACATGACTAGTTGTTGGTCCATGTTGCAATTACCTTTGTATATATGATAAGATTTGCAACATGATTGCATTAATTTTAGTTTTTTTTTCCTTATCTTTTATCAAACTTTCATTTTCATCCTTACAACTCTGTAATTCTACCATGAGGCTTCTTATAGTTTCATCAAAATCCGAAGGGGTTTCCCCTACCCTCCTCTCATCAAATTCTTCGTCTCTATTGTGGGAGCTTTCCCCCAATTCATGGAGTGTAACCATCCTTTATGTTGTATTTTTCTTCTGGTATGTTGACTTCTTGAGTGTTGATAAAAAAATTTGTGTTAGTTAATGGTCTATTAGTTAATGAACAACACATAGTTCATATTTTCCAAAAACGAAAAACAATAGAAAATTTAATTCCTTTCTTCAGAAAAGGTTTAACTAAGCCTTTTAGGAAAGGGGTAAGATAAGGTGTCACCCCTAAAAGTTCTTTAAATAAGATTTTTTTTAAATAATGTTTTTAAGTGACTCGTTCATGAGACCAAGCAAGCCAAGTGTTGTAACCATGCTCTGATACCAATTTGTAACACACTTGATCCCTAAGTACCCTTTAAAGGGATCGGGCATAAAAAATTTTCATACTCAAATCATCTTGAATCATCTCTCTGAGATGAACCATCCTCTTCCACTCAGTCGTAGCTTTCTAAGGACTGTTACTAGACTCTAATCTGACCTCTGGTTTACTATCAATGGCTTCCCAAGGTCCTTAAAGAATTCATTGGGTGAGGACCACATGGCACCCACATGGATCTATCATGTTCATAACATTATAGGTTCCTACCTCCTGTAGAGATGATCCATCCATCATCCAAACCAACGATGATACTTAACCCTCATCTAACACACAACTAGAGGATACTTCAACATTTTATGCTTCGGCACTGAACGTCCCTTTTCTTTTCTGCATGCATGTCTTGTGGTGTTACGAGTTTCCAAAGGATCCTGAAATATATCCACGTGGATCCAGCCTTCGAGCCTTTCGAATCATCCTCAACACAATATATCAAACCTCTGGAGTCCAAAAGTCCCATAGTTCTGAAGGGTCCACTATCGCATGGGGTGATGTACTAAATGTGATGGGGAATAAAGGTGGGTCCTAAATACTCCTCCCACTACATGGACCAACCATATAATTTATAGAGATGACACACGGTAAGGTAGAGAGGATGTTAATTTTTTCAAAACCCCAAACCAGTTTCAGTCTCGCTGATTTTTTAGCCAAATTTAAATGTCAAAACTCCAGTTTCAACATTGTTTTAGCATATGTCTCAGCACTGTTTCAGCATATGTCACAGCGGTGTTTCATCATATGTTACAGCACTATTTCAACATATGTCACAGTAGTGTTTCATCATATGTTACAGCACTGTTTCAACATATGTCACAAAAGTGTCTGAGCGTATGTTACAACACCGTTTCAGCATATGTCACAGCGGTGTTTCAGCATATGTCTCAGCACTATTTCAGCATATACTCAGTGGTGTTTCAGCATATGAAACAACGGTGTTTCATCATATAAAAACTTAACAGAAAATAAACTTCAGAACTGAAACATGAGGATTCTGAACATTGTTTTCAACACAGAAATAAAATATCAGCAATATGCAAAACTCAGAAAATATAGACACAAAGACATTCAGTCTAACTTCGACCCTGGAAAAACCCACAAGGGGAAAACTAGTGAGAGACGACTTTGTATTATTTACGAGCTTCTGAGAAATTCTTTTACAACATATTCATCTTCATATATTTACACAAACTTATCTAGACATTCCTGTAGCTTTGCTCGTCGATTTCTGAACCAAAAATCTGTACAACTGTATGACTGTCCCAGCAATTAATGTTGTACAGACTATTTCAAAATTCATGCCAAAACTCTGCTAAGACTCAATTTCTATGCCACTAAATGTTGTTTGGCAGCCTTGGAATGCATGCCAATACTCCCAGAAATTGCAGTTGCTGTCTCTTTTCTTCAGCTCGACCTCTCTCTTTCTCTCTCTTGTTCTCTCAACAAGAATGCTTGAACTCCTCTTGTTTTCTCAACAAGAATGCTTCAACTTACCCAAGAATGGGTGCGCTCTCTTGCCCAAGTCGACCTCATGAGGGAAGGTGAGGGGTTTTCTAATCTAACGGTTGAGATTAGATCATATGGGTGGCTAAGATTTGGTGTCTCTTCACTCACCCTCACTTTAATCATAAAGTCACCTTTTAATTTTCATCTCACGAATTAAATGACTAGGACCTACATTCGGCACTTCCTCCCCCTTAGGCACCTAGGGAAGAGAAACACTTGCCTTGGTACTTTATTTTAATTAAAAATTTAAAACTCCCTCATATCGAGGAAAGTGTTACTCACCACTCCAAGCTTGTCCCCGAAAAATACAAACTTGCCCATGTTCAATGCCTTGGTGAGTATGTCTTCAACCTGCTCGTCAGTAGATATGTACTGTATCTCCACAGCTCCTCTTTGAACATAATCACGGATGAAGTGATATCGAATCTCGATATGCTTAGACCGGTCATGAAAAAATGGATTCTCCGAGAGTTTAATGCAACTCTGATTATCACAGTAAATCACGGTAGGTCTCAACTGCACACTGAATAATCCAACCAACATCTTGCGAAGCCAAAGGGCCTCACAACTAGCCTGACTAGCTGCCCTATACTCAGCCTTTGCCAAACTCAAAGAAACTGACTTCTGCTTCCGACAGAACCAAGACACAATTGTTGATCCCAATCCAAAGAAACACCCTAAAGTGATTTTCCTGTCACTGACACATCCTGTCCAATCTGAGTCTGTATAGCCAACCAGATGAACTCCATCTCCTCTATGATAGTCCAGACCATAATCTACCGTACCACAAAGATACCTGAGCACATGTTTTGTTTCCACCCAGTGCACTCTCCTCGGCTCCACCATGAACTGACTGAGAGTGTTGACAGAAAAACAAATATCTGGCCTGGTATTGACCAAATACATCAATGACCCAATCAACTAACGATACAAAGTGGAATCCACCAACTGTGACTCAGAAGCATGAAGCTTCTTCTAGTTGGTAATCATGGGAGTGGTCATGGGCCTGATATCCCCCATCTAAAATATGCTCAGAATATAATACACATACTTCCCCTGTCCCAGGAAGATGTGTCCAGGCTCCTGCCAAACCTCCAATCCCAAAAAGTAATGCATCAGTCCAATGTCTGTCATCTCAAACTCTAAAGCAAGGCTTTCCTTACAGCTGTTGATGAGTCTCTCTACCCCTGTAATAAAAAGGTCATCCACATACAACAAAAGAATGAGAGGATCCTCTCCAACCACAATGAAGTATAGGTTGGGATCCACCTCACTCTTCTCAAAACCCAACTACTGCAAATAGGCATCTATCCTCGAATACCAAGCTCTGGGAGCTTGTTTCAGCCCATACAATGCCTTCTTCAGTCTACACACATGAGACTCTCTTCCATGCACCTCAAATCTCGATGGTTGCTCAATGTATACCTCCTCCTCAATAAGACCATTCAGAAATGCGGTCTTCACATCCATCTGGTGGATCTTCCAACCCATCTCTGTTGCAATGGAGATCACTACCCTGATCGAAGTGTATCGAGAAATCGGCGCAA
>ML777676.1:654160-691154 GCA_009831015.1 Picea engelmannii
GCCATCCTCCTGTGCCATATCTCACATAGGTCACTGCTGCTACTGGTAGAATGAATCAATGCTCTCACTGGCTGGAACAAGAACTTGTACAACCTCTCATGTCTAGTACCAATCACTTTGGCCGAAGTGATGCTAGACCCTCTAGGGAAAAGTAGCACCTACCCATCATGGAAAAAGACCTCATAGCCCTTCTCCTCAATAGTAGAAACTGACACTAATTTATTCTTCAAGCTCAAAACATAAAGAACCTCTATCAAAGTCATGGGAGGCAAAGACTCCCTCCGAAATGATATGGTCCCACAACCAGCCACCTTGACCTCCCGGTCATCTCTAATCACTACCTCTACATCTCCATACTAAGTAAGATATGTGAAGTTCCCACGAACTGTTGTCATATGGCAAGAGACACCACTGTCAATATACCAAGTATCGGAAGTAGTGGTCCTCGAGGATAGACACGCAATCAAGGAAAATTCCTTGTCAAACTTGGTGGAAAACTCATCCACCTCTGCTGCAGCTGCTGTGTGTCTCGACCTTGGAATCTCACCAAAGGTCTGGCCTTGGCATCTCACCAAAGGTGCCTTCTCTTGGCATCTCACCAAGAGTCTCTTGATCTTGGCATCTCACCAACGATCCTCTCTTTGGTCTCTCACCAAGTGACTTCCTCTTGAAGTGATTGATGTCCCAACTTTCTGTCTGCTGAAATTTCTGCCTCTCTTCAACTCAACTCTGATACCATGTTAATTTTTTCAAAACCTCAACCCAGTTTCAGTCTCGCTGATTTTTTAGCCAAATTTAAATGTCGAAACTCCAGTTTCAACACTGTTTCAGCATATGTCTTAGCATTGTTTCAGCATAAGTCATAGTGGTGTTTTAGCATATGTTACAGCATTGTTTTAGCATATGTCACAGTGGTGTTTCAGCATATGTTACAGCACTATTTCAGCATATGTCACAATGGTGTTTCAGCATATGTTACAACATTGTTTTAGCAAATGTCACAATGGTGTTTCAGCATATGTCTCAGCACTGTTTCAGCATATACTCAGTGGTGTTTCAGCATATGAAACAATGGTGTTTCAGCATATAAAAACTTAATAGAAAATAAACTTCAGAACTGAAACATGAGGATTCTGAACATCATTTTCAACGCAGAAATAAAATATCAGCAATATGCAAAACTCATAAAATATAGACACAAAGATATTCGGTCTAACTTCGACCCTGGAAAAACCCACAAGGGGAAAACCAGTGAGAGAGGGATTTGTACTATTTATGAGCTTCTGAGAAATTCTTTTACAGCATATTCATCTTAAGATATTTACACAAACTTATCTGGACATTCCTGTAGCTTTGCTCCTTGATTTATGAACCATAAATCCATACAATTGTACGACTGTCCCAACAATTAATGTTGTACAGACTATCTCAAAATTCATGCCAAAACTCTGCTAAGACTCAATTTCTGTGCCACTAAATGTTGTTTGGTAGCCTTGGAATGCATGACGATACTCCCAGAAATTGCAACTGTTGTCTCTTTTATTCAGATCGACCTCTCTCTTACTCTCTCTTGTTCTCTCAACAATAATACTTGAACTCCTCTTGTTCTCTCAACAAGAATGCTTCAACTTACCCAAGAATGGGTGCGCCCTCTTGCCCAAGTCGACCTCATGAGGGAAGGTGAGGGGTTTTCTAATCTAACAGTTGAGATTAGATCAGATTGGTGGCTAAGATTTGGTGTCTCTTCACTCACCCTCACTTTAATCATAAAGTCACCATTTAATTTGCATCTCACAAATTAAATGACTAGGACCCACATTCGACACTTTCTCCCCCTTAGGCACCTAGGGAAGAGAAACACTTGCCTTGGTACTTTATTTTAATTAAAAATTTAATGGAGGACATGTGGCACCTATAGTTGTTGAGATGTGTCATGTCTTAATGGGAAGGTAGGGTTCCACGTCACCCCAATTTGATCACTTTCCAGGTCCTTCAATCTTACGGTCATGGTGTGTCCACATAGCCCCTAGATCTACAGCCTCTCTTACTTCGTAAATTTGGCGTTCGAGGGATTCGTGGTGTGACTCCCTCGTTACTCTTGGAGTGGTCAACGTCGAGTTGACCTTGGGATAAATCCAACGGATATGGAATATCCCAAAGGATCCCTAGATCTATGGTTCTCATTTCTTCGTAGCTCTGGCCTTCAGGAATTTTGGCTTCATGATCACTCCATTCTCCCAAAGTAGGACTTCACCGAAGTACCGTATGTGGGTCTCTACTTTGGAGAATCAAATAGTTAAGAGGGGTTTTTAATGAGCTCCTCATATCCATGGCTCTCATAACTTCATGAATTTGGCATTCATAGATTTTGATGTTATATCATCCCCGTTCACACAGAGTGGGACTTTGCAAAAGTAACCTTAATGCACATCTAATGACAAAGGATGGATCCCAAATACTCTTAGATTGGTGTTGCACAGTACTTCACAATGGTTAAATGGATAAAGGTTTAATGGTGGGGAAAGTCTATTTGTCTTAGATAAGGAAACCTCGAGGCTCCGGTTAACCTTATGGTTAACTGTAACTATTAGTTTCCTTTGGTCTATTTATAAATGATTGGGTCGAAACCATCTAAATCTCTTAAATCCCAGAGTTTTGAATTCAAAAGGCTTAACTTCTTTCGGGCCCCACGTAGGATTTCCATACCTTGGTCATATGGATCCTTTGGAAACTGTTGTGGGGTATGTGCTAATTCCTCTAGACATAAATGGGTTAAGGACATGGGCATGATCCATCGGTCATATGGTGAAGAGTATGAAGGAGGCGCCCTCCTTCCATAGGTTCTAAGCATGAAATTCCCAAGAATGTAGATACTGGAGGTCGGCAGGATTTAAACATCCCAGTAAGTCTTTCCCTGACACTATTGCAGACTTAAATCTTACAACTCTCTAACATATCAACTAATTCAAGCATATGACCATGCAAAATCATGGGTTTAGAGAGAGATAATACACATTTATAACTTAATCATTCAACACATAACTCAGTCATAGACATATAAATATATTCAATAACCATTTCCATTTAAGTACATAGAGTAGGAAGATACTTATCATAAAACCAAAGTTCCTGACATGATTAATGAAAGGGGTGACTCTTTCCACCCAACCATAGGCACAAGCACTCTTCATGGATTTACCACTGGCCACCCCCAAGCTAAACAATTATGCTCTAAGAGAGACTCTTTCTTCTTGCTCAACGACAATGAGGGATGAAATTTACTCTCCTCCTCCCATAAGGTATTGGAAACTGGTTTTATCTATACCAAGAAATGAGGTCTGCACGAATACTTCCAAATTCACTCGTCAACCTCGTTTATCATCTTGTAACGAAAACCATGCCAGCTGCTTCTTGCATGCAAAACGAGCTTATTTCTGAGTTCTTTTTGGAACAAGATAGTTTTAGTCGCTCTTTTTCCTCTTCTTGATATTTCTCTTTTGACTCTACTCTATTTGTAGATCTTCTTTCTCTATGTTGCCTCTACCCAGGAATTACCTCTTTCTTTCCTTCCTCGACAAGGTTGTGTGGGTCTGAATCTCCATCTCATGGTCAAGTATGGATGTCTTACAAATGGGTACTATGCCCCATCTCCTCATTAACACTTGAGGAGGACTCTTCCAGCTACCACTCTGACTAGTAAATCATTTATGGCTTAGAGAATTGTTTTGGTTTTGAGCCATTAATTCCAGTAAGGTACTAATTTGGTGGGGGGTCATCTCAACCATTTTTTGTTCTCCTCACCACCCCTCTCCTAGCATCCATGGTCTATCTTCGCAACCCCCCCCCCTTTCAGCTATTATGAGACACTTTTCCATTTTCTATTAATAACATAAAATAGATACATTGACCTTTTATACAAAGGCTCATCAAATCAAACATTCACACATATCTAGTCTTCCATAGTCTCTTGGCTAGTTATAGTTATATTTACAAACCGAGGCAAACAGGGGTATTACAATGGTTGTGGTTGATCATGTTTCCAAATATGCTTATTTTTTACTATTCAACATCCCTTCACCTCATGCATAGTGTATAAAGTTTTCATGGATAACATATTCAAACCTAATGGAATGCCTAATTATAATTTCTCTCACATGAATCCCATGTGCACCAACAATTTTTGGAAAGAATTGTTCAAGCTACAGGGCACCCAATTGCATCTCAAAATTGTCTATCATCCTTAGACTAATGACCAAACTAAAATTGTCAACAAGTTGTTGGAAAAATATTTGCGGTTTTTTTCATATGACCGACAACATCAGTGGACTCAATGGTTACCACTAGATGAATGGTGGTACAACACATCTTACCATACAACAACTCACTTGACTCCTTTTGAAGAAATATATGGAAAAAAATATTGTCGAATCATATATAAGAGTAGGATGCATGTAAAGTCTTTGTCTTGAGAATTATTGTAATAGATCTTTTCTATTCCAAAGCTTTCCCCCTCGAAGAGACAAGTGAACATTGCTTTCTCTGACTAAAGGTATCATTTCAAGTGTTTTTCTTCTCAATATTTTGTTGTTCCATCGATATATGTTGAATATTTATGCTTTTTCATATTATATTACATCTCGTACCGTACACATCTTCATTTCATAATGAACTTAGAATATTAAAACTTTAGAATGGAATATTATGATGTGAATAATTAGATACATTTTGATAGTTTTGAATGTTTGATTAGGTGATATTAAATAGCTTTGATTGTGTCTTACTTAAAAGTTTAGGAAAAAATGTTTAATGGAAAAAGTGTGTTATGGAAAAAGTTCACTCGTGCATTTTGAAATGTTATGGATAGGACTGATATGCTACAACTTGTATTCATTAATTTACTTTAAAAATGTTTTGAAGACTTCAATCTATATACTTGTGGCATTGTCAATAATTGCTAACACTTATCTTTGTGCAATTCTATTTCAACTTTTAAAGGAATAGAATAGCCACGGTGGATTCTATTTTTCTTTTAAATTATACACAAGTATTACATTATTACATGTATCAATTATTTCATAATCACTTTAACTTTTATCTTTGAATTATATGCATCAACTACATTAAAATATTCCACTTGTTAATATAGTTGTTATTATACCTTAGATAGTATTAGTGTAGTTGGAGATATTATTAATAGTTTTTTTCTGTTATATCTAATATGAATCTACTAGAGAAGAAGCAATGTTTATAGGGCGGGAATATTTTTCACTCTCTTTAAATCTTTCATCATTTTCTAGGTATTATTCATTTTCATTTTACATTCAATGGGTAGTAAGGAAGATTGTATTATAATTTTAAAATTAAATGCAAGACTCATTACCTCATTCCTTTTGCTAAACTTGCATGTGTTTCTGTGAAATCTAAATCCATGGTTATATATTTAACATAAAAGTGTAAATTGTTCAAGCCTAACATGGATTCCAACATATCACATTAGGTCTCTAACATTTTTAATTTCTTAGGTCACTTATCGATAACTATTCTTGCTCATTACTTCATAAGCATTGTTGAATCTCTGTGTCAGTTGATTCTCACTGACAATTGGGACATATATGCATGCCTTGATGCAAGGACAAACTTGATGACTATCAATCTTGCACTATAAATGCTTTGATGCAAGGCCAAACTTGATGACTATCAATCATGTCCTATAAACACTTTGATGCAAGGAAAAACTTGATACATGTCAAAGTTCCTTGTAGAAAACAAGTAGTGAAAAAATATTCACAGATTGAGTGGGATCAATATCACTCAAAGTAGTATTGATTAGTCTATAAAGTATTTTCAACCACTCTCCCTCTCCCTGAAGCTCCAAAATTGGCTCTAGATCAACTGCAAGAAACTAGGAGAAAAATGAGAACAGTATATACATTTACCTACTTTTTTGGTATCTTTCCTTCCCTACATTGGGTATATTCTTCTTGGTTGGCTCTATTTTCACCTGCATGTGTGGTTCCTTACCTTTTGTATATGTGGCTTCCTTATATGTGCATATATAGAAACCTGATCGAATTCCATAAATACGCATATATGGAAGCCATTATGTAAATGCACATATATGGAATCTCTTCTATAAATGTGCATATACAGAAGTGGTCGACTTCTGTAAGTGGTCATATTCTGTATATTATGTGCATATAATAAAGTTGTTTTATTTTCTATATGCACATATAGGAAATCCAACCACTTCTTTATATGCACATATACATAAGTGGTTGGATTTCGTATATGCGCATATACGAAAGTGGTTGGATTTTGTATATGCACATATATGAAATTTTGTTGGCTTCCATATATGCACATATACGAAAGAGGTCGTCTTTCATATGTGTGTATATACGGAAGTCGATGCATATACAAAAGTTGGTCGAATTCAGTATATGCACATATACAGAATCCAACCACTTATGTTTATGTGCATATACAGAAGTTGGTTTTCAGATATGCACATATACAAAAGTCATCCATTTTCATAAATCCGGATATACAGAAGCCCTTCCGTAAATGCACATATACGAAATCCATACACGCACATTTATGGAAGTGGTTGGCTTCCTTATATGTCCATATTGTTTTAGGAGCATCATCAACAAGTACACATGGCAGGACAAATCAATGCCTGGGTACGAATTTAAAATCTTGAACGTTGGCCAGTACTGCAATCTTTTGAAGCTGATAGAAAACTAAAGAGGAAAGATCACACATGTGGAAACAAAATGAGCATGCTTGACCTAGGAGTTTAACCCTAGTCTCGATGTAACGACAATTAGATAGTAGTTAGTTTGTTTCTTTTGTATAAAAAGAGGTTTTGTATGCCCTAAAGAAAGGGTTGCGAGCAAGTCAAAATTTTCTTAACTGTAGTTGTTGTTTTTATTTTGCTGTAATAATATTTTCATTTTGAATGAAGATAATCGAGGAAAATTGATCCAAATATGTGAGACTGTTGTTGTTCGCAATTCTCTGTTATTGTTGTTTTCAAGAATGAATGAATATTGTTAAAAGTGTATGTAGATTTAAAATGTTTGTATAATTCTCAATCGCTTTTCTTCATGAGTCAGTGCAAGGTGTGCATATTGTTTCACCTCGTAAAGATCAGAAGAAATAGCGTAAGATTTCCTTTGCAAGTAATGCAAAGTGACTACTGCAAGGATCGCAAAGTCATCTGCAATAATCCAGATCTTGCATAAGAATCTGCTGCAAGGAGTGCACAGATCTAGAATTGGATTCAACATCGAAGTGACTCCATAAGAAGTCAGAGGACTAGAACAGAGGAATGCCATGAAGGCGAGAAGAATTATTTTCAAGAAACCTTTAAATCTGAGTTAGAAGAAATTTCCTAGAAAAGAAAAAAGTTCTTAGGAGATTGAAATCTTTGAGGAGATGAATCTCATAAGGGATAACACTTTACAAGAAGTGTGGATGAGATCCAAGAAATGAACTCACAGGAAGGAAAAAGGTCGAAGCCTTTGAATCGTTTGAAAATATTTTATTTCTTAAGAAAGCTTAAGCTCAGGGGGAGAGATCTGGACCATTCGATCAACGTCTAGACAATGAGGAGCAAGCACAGAGGAGGAAAGATATCAACCATTCAATCTGAGAGAAAAAGAATTCTAGCTAGTCGATCAAGGTAAAGTGCACTAACGATAATATTTTAAACTACATAGGAGGATCAAGGTTGGGAAATTCTAAAATCATCGAAGTCATCCATTGTCAAGGAGGACACGTGGTGAGAGATCAACATTTCGTTGACTCACAGAGTGGAAAGGTAAAAGACCAGAGTCAGGAGGATTCACGAAGTCAGAGTTCACGACTTGATCATAGCCATCGATCAAATGAAGATCATGGACTGTAGATATGGTCTTGTCAGGAGTTTGTAACTCGTGAAATCAGAGGTAAGAGTTATGGGAACTCGTGAAATCTGAGGTCGAGATTTGATTTGAGTTGTCGGATCGAGGAGGGATTTGGACCATTGATTCATTTTGAGGGAAGGAGATATCAGGAGTTCACATATCGGGACAAGGGAGGTGACCGATCCTCCAAATTCACAAAACGCGAAGTCCCGATACATGAAAAGGAGATCAGGACCATTGGATTACGGGGATTCAATACCGTTCATATGGTAAGAGAAACTCACAAGTTCGGGTTTCAAAAGGATGAGAAAGTAGACTTCATGAAATGAAAAATCGTGAAGCACTCAAAAAAAATTTCCCTAGGTCATAGAAAAGGGTCATATCGATGGAGGATAAGGGAGGAGCCAGCATGCAAAGACTTGATACGCAAAATCAGGAAACACCTTTTGATTTGGGTGAGTGGTCATAGCGAAGGGTCACATCAGTGAAGGAGAATAGAGGGGCTAGCATGCGCTAGGCTCTTGTCAGGATTTTAGAGGTTGGGAAAGTTGGGGTGCTCACATGTAAAGACCTAATACACAAAATTGTGACACGCCTTTTGTTTAGGAGACTGGTCACAGCCTTGGTCACGTAAGGAGAGGGGCTTAATGAGGAGATATAGCACCTATTTACACTAAGGTTTTAAAAGGCATTAATGAGAAGCCCGCGGGTTCCATATAACCTGTGCCTTAGGAGAAAGAGGGCATGTTATGTGGATTTGAGATTCTTGAGGGGTCCAAGAGTCAATCAGACTCAGTTTCTTTATCGATCCTAGACCTGGAGGTCACACAACCCTTAGGAGAGAAGGGGGTATGCATCAGATATATAGAAGTTCACCACTTCCATATGCGCATAAACAAAAGTAGTCGACTTTCATATACCACATATACCTTGAAGGGCTTCCGTGTATGTGCATTTACGAAATTGGTTGACTTTCATATATGCGCATTTATGGAAGTCAGCCAACTTTCATATATGAGCATATAGGATAGTCAACCACTTCTGTATATGCACATATATGGAAGTCCTCCATGGTATATGCACATATATGGAAGCTAACCACTTCCATATATGCACATATACGAAGGTTGACTTTCGTATAACCAGGAGAGCTAGCACCTATTTACACTAAGGTTTTAAAAGGCGTTAAGGAGAAGCCCATGGGTTCCTTAGAAACTGCGCCTTGGGAGAAAGAAGGAATGTTAAGTGGATTTGATATTCTTGAGGGGATGAATAGTCAATCAAACTTAGTTTATTGATAGATCCTAGACTGGGAGGTTGTGCATCCCTAAGGAGAGAAGGGGGTTCTGCATCAAGTTGTATCAGAGCATAGTTTTTGTTTGCAGACCATAGACAAAAGAAGGACATTGAAAGGATATAGTTTGATACCATCAAGTGGTATTAGAGATGAAATTTTTCTTGTACACAGTAGAAAAAGGAGATAAAGGAGAGAAAAGAACTCGAATTTTTACTCTATGTGTGAGAGACAGTCAACACAATGCCACCAAGGAGACAAGGGGAACCATCTTTAGCCAATCATGTTGTAGAAAGGGATATGCGAGAACTTCGTGCAAGGATAGAAGTGATGGAAGCAACCCAGAGAAGAGAACCTGATGCTGGAGACGTCAGCAAAGTAGAGAGTGAAGATGTAGAAGCCGAAGAAGCTACAGGTGAACACGTTGCCGAAGAATTCTTGATGAGAGTAGTTGTTAGATTGGGAGCTAGATCCAAGATAGAGGTCCCAATGTATGAAGGGAATTTGGATGTTGAAGAGATACTGGATTGGATAAGTTCCATGGACAAATATTTTGATTATGAAGATGTCTATGGGGATAAAAGGGTTAGACATGCTGTCACCAGGCTTAAAGGACATGCAACACTATGGTGGGATGAACTGTAGGATGAGAGGCAAAGTAAAGGAAAACAAAATATAAAGAATTGGGATTGAATGGTAGCCAAGATGAAGGCTAAGTTCATGCCCAAATATTATCAGATCATTCTATTCAAGAAGCTACATAACTTGAGACAAAAGGGTATGACAGTCAAAGAATACATAAAGGATTTCTACAAGATGAACATCAAAGTGGGAGAAAGAGAGAAGGATGAATAAAAATTTTCCAAGTATATAAATCGCCTGAGGTATGAAATCTGGGATGATATCAGCAAGATGTTGGTAAGTATAGTGGAGGATTCTTATCAATTCACATTGAAGGAAGAAGATAAGTTAGCCAAAAAACAAATCCAGCAAGGTAGAGGTAAAATCCCAGCCCTGAACAAAGGCAAGGGTGTTTCTCATGACAAAGTGCACAATTGCAAAGACAAGGATGAAAATCCACACAACCACTTGAAAAGAGGAGGAAGTTCCTGAGGAAGAAAGGGTGGTGGAAGAAGCTCTTCTAGAGGAAGAGGTAGAGCAGGAATAAGGTGTTATTCCTGTGGAAAGACAGGGAACATGTCTTGGGAATGCCCCGAGAAAAAGAAAGAAGGAGAAGCTCACATTTCAGAAGCACAAAGAGGGAATGTTGAAGAAGAAGGAGTAGAGGATGGAACATCCCTGATGATGGGAAAGGCTCACTTAAAATGAAATATGGAAGTTAAAAAGTAGGTACAGAGGAACAATCTATTCACGACAACTTGTACGGCTAACTATAGAGTATACAAGGTGATAATTTACAGTGGGAGAACTGATAACTTAGTATCCACAGAGATGGTGGAGAAATTGGAGCTGGAGACAACTGCACACCCAAATCCACATAAAGTCTCATTCTTGCAAAAAGGACACCAAGTAATGGTTACTAAACAATTCTTGGTTGAATTTAAGATAGGAGGATATAGAGATGAAATTTTGTGTGATGTAATTCCCATGTATGTATGCCATATTTTGTTGGGAAGACCATGGAATTTTGACAGGAATGTCGTTCATGGTGGGAGGAAAAATACATACACCTTGGAGAAGAATGGAAGAACACACATGTTGTTTCCAATAGAGGATAATAAAGTGAAAGAGGAAGCCAACACAAGCATACTTCTCATGAGTGGGAAGGAACTCCTGAAAGAAGTTAAGAAAGAACAGGAGATGTGGTTTGTTTTGGTGAGGAAACCCAGATTTATCCTTGCTAGTACTTCAATGGATGATTTAACTGAAGAAGTTGAGGAATTGTTGGATAATTTTGCTGACATAGTGGTGGATGAGTTGCCTAACTAATTTCCACCCATCATAATTACCAACCATCATATTGATTTGATACAAGGAGCAAGTTTGCTAAACAAAGCGACATATAGACTAACACCTTGAGAGAATGAGGAGGTAAAGAGCCAGGTCTAGGAATTTTTAGACAAGAGTTTGGTTAGAGAGAGCTTGATCCCATACGTAGTACTAACTATGTTGAGTCCAAAGAAAGATGGAGGATGGATAATGTGTACAGACTCGAGAGACACCAAAAAGATCACTATCAGGTATAGATTCCCTTTGCCAAGAATAGATGATTTGATGGACTCTTTAAGTGGAAAAAAAATATTTTCTAAGATAGATTTGAAAAGTGGATATCACCAAATCAAAATCAGATAAGGTGATGAGTGGAAGACAACATTTAAGACAAATGAAGGATCCTATGAGTGCCTTGTTATGCCATTTGGCTTAACCAATGCCCCGAGTACTTTTATGAGGTTGATGAATGAAATACTAAAATATTTCATTTGCAAGTTCATGGTTGTGTATCTAGATCATATACTAATATTTATCAAGACTAAAGAGGAGCATTTGAGGCACTTGACACTAGTGATGAGAAGACTACAATAGGAGAAGTTGTTTATAAACCTGAAGAATTCCTCTTTTATGAAGACAAAAATCATTTACTTGGGTTTTTTGATCTCTTCAAATGAACTGAAGATGGATACAGAGAAGGTGAAAGAAATCAAAGAATGGCCATCACCAAGGAGCATGTTTGAGCTAATAAGATTCCATGTATTAGCAAGTTTCTATAGGAATTTCATCAGATATTTCAGTGGAATTTGTGCACCAATGATGGATACAGTGAAGAAGAGGAACAAGTATTTTAAATGGATAGAGGAGGCCGAGAATAGCTTCAATATACTAAAGGAGAAAATAACAGAGTGACCAATTTTGGTCTTGCCAATTTTTGAGAAGACGTTTCAGGTAAGGTGTGATGGAAGTGGTGTTGAAATTAGAGGAGTTTTGAGCCAAGATGATAGACATGTTTCCTATTTCAGTGAAAAGCTAAATGAGACTAAGAAAAAATACTCCACCTATGATAAGGAGTTTTATGCCATAATCCAAGCCCTGAAGAAATGGAGACACTACCTTGTCCCACAAGAATTTGTCTTGTATAATGATAACCAATCTTTAAAATTCATAACCAGATAGAAAAAATTGAATCAGAGGCATGTAAAGTGGATTGAGTTTATGCATAATTTTACTTTTGTCATAAAACATTTTGTTGGAAATGCTAACAAAGTAGTTGATGCATTGAGTAGGAGATGTTTAATTCTGTAGGAATTCCAAGTAAAGACCTTAGTGTTTGAACACCTTGAGGAAATGTACTATGATGATCCATATTTCAAGGAAGTATACGAAGCATGATTGAATCCAGTGTCGAGAGATAGGAGGCAATGGACAGATTATATGATTCAAGAGAGATTGTTGTTCAAGGGAAATCAATTGTGCATACCAAAATGCTCAATGAGGGATAACCTTTTGAAGGAAAAACATAGTCAAGGATTGGCTAGACATTTCGGCCATGATAAGACATTTCCATAGTTGAGCAGTTCATACTATTGGCTAGGTATGAGAACATATGTGATAAAATTCATGAACAGATGTAGAATCTACCAACATGTGAAAGGTAAAAGACAAAACATTATATTGTATCAACCATTTCCCATACCAAAGAGGCCTTGGGATGCAATAAGCATGGATTTTGTGTTTGGACTGCCAAGAATGCAAAGAGGATGTGATTCAATATTTGTGGTGGTGGATAGATGTTCAAAGATGGCACACTTTATCCCATCCTAAATGACCAGTGATGCAACACATGTTTCAAATATGTTCTTTAAGGAAGTTGTGAGTCTTCATGGCCTACCTCGAAGCATTGTCTCGGACAGAGACAAAAAATTTGTTGGTCATTTTTGGATAACACTGTGGAAGAAGTTCGGGACAAAATTGTCCTTCAACTCAGCTTAACACCCTTAGACAGATGGGTAGACTGAGTTGGTAAATAGAAGTTTGGGAAACTTATTGAGGAGTCTAGTCAACGAGAACCATAATTAGTGGGATGAGATTCTACCACAAGAATTTTTTTTATATAACAACTCACCAAATAGGAGCACTGGGAAGAGAACGTTCCAAATATTATATGGAATGCAACCCAAGGGAGTATCTGAGTTGAGAAAATTGGAAAAGAATGAGATCAGAAGCACTGGAGCATAAGATTTTGTTGCAAAAATGCAGAACCTCCATAGCCAGATCAGAGGGAAGTTGCAGAGTTCTAGCCAAGAATACAAGCATAGAGCTAATAAAAATCATAGAGAACTTCAATTTGAACTAGGAGATTAGGTTCTAGAACTTATCAAGAAGGAGTGGTTCCCTAGGGGGACATATAACAAGATAAATATGAAGAAGATAGTACCATCTAATATATTGAGGAAGTTTGATGCAAAATCCTATGAGATCAAGTTGCCAGATGATGTGGGCATATCACCCATATTCAATTTCTCAGACATGTATCCTTACTGGAAGGATGACACAAAGGGATCAACATATCAAGAGAAGATTTAGTGGGATAAACAAATTCATATAGTAGAAAAACCATAGATGGAAAAGATCATTGATGAGAGGATTAGTGAAAAGACCAGGAGGAAGAACTATTTTGAATATCTGGTCAAGTGGAAGGGACAACCAATAGAGGATGTTAGTTGGGAGAGTGAAGATGATATCCAGAAGCATAGAAATTCAGTGCAGGAGCTCCTGGACAGAATTCCATGAATATTTTCCCATGGGGGTATGATGCAAGAGAATCATCAGCAAGTACACATGGCAGGACAACTCAATGCCCAAGGACCAATTCAGAATCTCAAACACTGGTGGGTACTGCAATCTTTTGAAGTTGATAGAAAACAAAAGAGGAAATTTCATGTGCGTGGAGACAAAATGAGCACACTGATCTGGGAGTTCAACCCTAGTCTCAATGTAACAACAATTAGATAGCAATTAGTTTATTTCTTTTGTATAAAGAGAGGTTGTCTATGCCCTAAAGAAATAGTTACGAGCAAGTAGGAATTTTCTTAATTGTAGTTGTTGTTTTGATTTTGTTGTAATCATCTTTTCATTTTAAATGAAGATAACCGACAAAAATTGATCTAAATGTCTGAGACTTTTGTTGTTTGCAATTCTTTGTTATTGTTTTTTTCAAGAATGAATGAATATTGCTATGAGTGTATGTAGCTTTAGAATGTTTGTATAATTCTTAGTCGCTTTTCTTCGTGAGACAGTGCAAGTTGTGCATACAGTCCACAAGGAGTGTGTTGACATTGGCTAGGTTTGTTTTAGCTCGTAAAGATCATAATAAATAGCGTAAGATTTCCTTTGCAAGTAATGCAAAGTGACTGTTGCAAGGAGTGCACAGTCATCCGCAAGAATCCAGATCTTGCATAAGAATCTGCTGCGAGGAGTGCATAGATCCAGAATTTGACTCAGTGTTGAGGCAACTCCATATGAATTCAAAGGACTAGAAGAGAGGAATGCCATGAAGGGGAGAAGAATTCTTTTCAAGAAAAATTTAAATCTAAGTTAGACAAAATTTCCCGGAAAAGAAAGAAGTGCTTGGAAGATAAAAATATTTGAGGAGATGAAGCTCATAAGGGATAACACTTTACAATAAGTGTGGAATATATCCAAGAAAAGAAATTGCAGGAAGGACAAAGGTCAAATCCTTTGAATCTTTCGAAAATCTTCTAAGTTTGAAGAAATCTGAAGCTCAAGGGGAGAGATCTAGACTGTTCAATCAGTGTCCAGACAATGAGGAGCAAGCATAGAGGAGGAAAGATATCATCCATTCAGTCTGAGCACAAAAGAATAATAGCCACCCAATCAAGGTAAAGTTCACTAATGATAAGCTTTGAAAGTACACAGGAGGAGCAAGGTTGTGAAATTCTTAAATCATCGGAGTCGTCCATTGTCAAGAAGGACACGTGGCAAAAGATCATCTTTTCGCTACCTCATAGAGTGGAAAGGTCAAAGGGAAGAGTTGTGAGGATTCACGAAGTCTGATTTCACGACTTGATCATAGTCATCGATCGATAGAATATCGTGAACTGTATATTTGGTCTTTTCAGGAGTTCTTAACTCGGGAAATCGGACGTAAGAGTTCTAGGAACTCGCGAAATCCTAGTTCATGATTTGATCTGAGTCATCGAATCAAGGAGAGATCTGGACCATTGATTCATTTCAATGGAAGGAGATATCAGGAGTTCATATATCGGGAGAAGGTAGGTGAGCAATCCTCCAACTTTGTGAAATGCAAAGTCCCGATACACGAAAAGGAGATAAGGACCGTTGGATCATGGGGATTGGTGACTGTTGATCTGGCAAGTGAAACTTGCAAGTTCATGTTTTGGAAGGACAACCAAGTGGACTTCGAGAAACATGAAATCATGAAGTGATCAGAAGGTTTGACCCCAGGTCATAGCGAGGGGTCACATGGATGGAGGATAAGGGAGGGTCTACCACATGCTAGGCCCTTGTCAGGATTTCAAAGATCAAGAAAGTAGGGGTGACTCACATGAAAAGTACCAATACTAAAAATCGTGAAACTCCTTTTGAGTTAGGTGAGTGGTCATAGCAATGGGTCACATCAATGAAGGAGAATAGAGGGGCTAGCATGCGCTAGGATCCTTTATGGATTTCAGAGGTCAGGAAAGTTGGGGTGACTCACATGCAAAGACCCGATACATGAAATCGCGACATGCCTTTCGTTTAGGCGACTGGTCACATCCTTGGTCACATAAAGAGAGGGGATTAACCAAGAGAGCTAGTGCCTATTTACACTAAGTTTTTGAAAGGCGTTAAGGATAAGCCCATGAGTTCCATATAACGTATGCCTTTGAAGAAAGAGGGTCTATTAAGTGGATTTGAGATTATTGAGGGGTCAAAGAGTCAATCATACTCAGTTTCTTGATCGATCCTAGACTGGGAGGTCGCCCAGCCCTTAGGAGACAAGGGGGGTTCTGCATCACATATACATAATTTCACCACTTCCATATGCACATAAACAAAATTATTCGACTTTTGTATACCACATATATCTTGAAGGGCTTCCATATATGTGCATTTACAAAAGTGGTTGACTTTCTTATATGCGCATTTACGGAATTCAACCAACCTTCTTATATGATCATATATGAAAGTCAACCACTTATGTATATGTGCATATATGGAAGCCCTTCAGGGTATATGCACATATACAGAACTTGACCACTTCCATATATGCACATATACAGAAGTTGACTTTCGTATATGCATATATATGTAAAGTCAACCACTTTTGTAAATGCACATATACAGAATCCCATCAGGGTATATGTGCATATACAAAAGCTGACCTCTTTCGTATATGTGCATATATGGAAGTGGATGAATTTTGTATATGTGCATATATGGAAATCATCAACTTCCATATATGCGTATATACAGAAGTGGTTAGCTTCCATATATGTGATACGAAAGTTGGCCACTTTCATATATCTGCATATACGGAGGTGGTTGGCTTCCATATAACACATGTATGGAAGTGGCAAAATTTCTTATATGCACATATACGGAAGTTGGCCACTTCCATATATGTGCTATATATGAAAGTTGACATATATACCTAAGTTAATTGAAAGCCACACACACACACACACACACACACATATATATCTGTATATATACTTACTATATATAGATACCGATATATATACTAAGTATATATATCGACACATATACCTAGTATATGTCGATATATATATTGGCATATATACTTAGTATATATATATATGTATGTATTTATATGGTATATATACTAGTATACATACCAACATATATACCCAGTATATATACCTATATATATATTAAGTATATATACACTAGTATATATACTAAATATATATACATATTTAGTATATATACTAGTATATATACTTAGTGTACATACATAGTATATAATTAGTATATATAGTGATATATATACTAAGTATATACATAGGTATATATACTTTGTATATATACATACCGATATATATTCTAAGTATATATACCTAATATATATATATTGGTATATATACTATGTATATATACCAATAAATATACTAAGTATATATCTAATATATATATACCAGTGAAGAGAAGATACATGAGTAACAACAACAAACAAAGTCAATAGAAGAATCCCCTAAGAAAGAAACAAAAACACAATAGGGGTCGGCATAGCAACAAATAGAGTCGACTCAACAAACTAGTCAACAAGTGATTGAGCCAAATATACCTAGTATACCTATCATATATGTAGCCCAAGGTATTGGTATATTTAATTCATGTTTTCCTTACGTGGATAGATTGATTGGACAGATGCAACATGTTATGTTATGTATATATACACCTTGCGATGTGATCCAAATATATGTTCATAAAATGTTGAAACTTATTCCTTGTGATGCAAATCTATATGTTTAGAATACTTTTAGGCAAGGACATCACCACTGCAGTGGAACTTTTACTTGTGAACGCATATACAAAATTGGCTTGAATATATGGGAATTTATAGAAGTTGGTCAACCTCCATAAGTAATTTGACCACTTTTTTATATGCTCATATATGGAAGCTGACCACTTCTAGAAATGTGCATATAACAAAGTAGACTTCTGTAAATGTACATATATGGAAGCAAACTTTCGTAAATGTGCATTTGTGGATGTTGACTTCCGTAAATGCACATTTATGGAAGTCAAATTTCATATATCCACATTTGTGGAAGTGGTCATCCTCTGTATATGCACATATATGGAAGTGGTCAACTTCCTTATGGAGGTTCACCAACTTTCGTAAATGCACATATATGGAAGTTAGATTTCGTAAATGTGTATTTATGGAAGCCGACTACCCTAAATGTAGATTTATGGAATTGGATTTCGTATATGCACATTTGCAGAATTTATTTATCCTTCGTAAAGAAGTTGACCACTTATATATATGCACATATACATAAGTTGGCCACTTCTTTATATGCACATATACAGAAGCCAAATTTTTCAAATGCCCATATACGAAAGTCATTTTCCGTAAATGCATATTCATGAAATTGGCTTCCGTATATATGCATTTACGGAACCCACTTCCATATATGATAATAAAAATAATAGAATGGAATATATCTCAATGCTACACATGTGCATAGTATATTTTTCTTGGGTGTGCAAGGAAAATATGTATCTAATTAATAAAGAATTCCTTACACACCCAAGAAAAAAGTATTTTGAAGACACGCATCATTCAATTAGACAACATTATTATTAATTTTTTATTATATATAAATCATAATTGCATGTATCAAGAGGCTACTACTGCATTAAAAAAAAAGATATTAATATTCATTATGTAGAAGCCATGCAACCTCGTAAATTTTAAAATAGATAATTATAAATATAGCGATATAGGTCGATAAAAACTTAATAAAATCGTTATTAAGGATATGATGCAAATGTATGCCATGTAAAATATCTCTAAGTTATAAGAATGCTTACATTTAGTGGAGATTGCATATAATACCAATAGATCATTGGAAATAAATCCATTAATTGAGGATTTTGTATGGAGAAAAATTGTGATGTCATCACAATGTAACAACAAAATGTATGCTAATATCCAATGTAACATAATTTCGCAAAACTTCATCCAAATGATTTCATCACATTGTTGTATCCAATGCCCCGATACTCCCAAAAACTACAAATAAACAAATGTGTTATTAGTAATATTTAGACTAGGTAACATAGTTTACAAATTCAAACCAACAATATTCTGTTTGTTTCATAATGGAAATATTTGGGAAATTAGTAGTCATAACTCTTTTATTATTTAGTATATGTGCTTCATGTAAATTATCATATGACTAATTATCGAAAAATTTAATGTTAATGTTGCCTTTCATCAAGCCTCATATGTTAAAATATGGAATTAATGGAATTGTTTGCATGTATGTGCTAATATCTTGGATCACTATATCATTTGGTTCAACTTACAACATAAATTGTTAAAATAAAATAAGGTTAGTGTTCATTGTAAGACATGATGCACTAAATATTTAATCAGACAAACTTTAACTAAACTATATAAATATGTTTATAACTCTCTTTTGTCGAAATAATTTAAAAAAATGTACTTGTGTTACCCTCAACAATATCATCAAAAAATAATTGAAGTTGACAATGTTGGACATGATGAGGTTCATTTTGAGATGTGCATTCCTCAATTGTAACTACAATCATACAACAATCCTAAAATGATTTTGAGGCTAATCATATAATTCATATAATGTAAAACAAATTAAAATCTCTAATTACAATACCTATATTGTCTAGAACATAATGTTGCACATGATCAGAGGTTCACTTCACATTCCTATGATATTTTGAAGAAATTAGTTCCATTCGCTTGTCGATGTTATTCCTTGACTTTATGCAAACCCTTCCAACCCTTTGAAATTGTGGTTTATTCTTACTTCAATGCCTGTGATGATGATGTTGTATATGTTTAATTTGAGAGATAAAAAATTGTGTTGTCTCTTAGTCATGATTTTAGATGGAGACATGACACTCACAAATCTTGTGTTTATCTTTTCTTCTAAAGTGAATTTGTTTTTGTCAATTTCTTCATAATGGTACACATTTGCAGGAAAATTGTTCAACATATTCCTCACTCTTTTATTGATCGATGCATGTAAAAATTGCAATCTATCAACCTTAGAGATCGACTTGTTCATTGTTGAAGTGTGAGGATCAACATGATCTGATAAAACATTTACATGGTTAATGTTTGCTTGGTATTCTGGTAGGGGGCTCATTGTCTCTATTTGATTTAAATCAACTAAAAATACAGGTCTATCAATAATCGGACTAGAATCATTTGCTAGTAATCGTACTAGAAACATTTGCTAATAATCGAACATTATCGAGAGATACTGCATCCCCAAACTTCACATCCATATAGAATGACATGATTAACAAGAGTCTCAAAGATGATTTTTTTCTTATCCCGTATCCAAAGTTTGACTGATTTACAATTGTTTTGAAGCCCATACTAAGATTTCCATCCCCCATTTATCTTTTCCACAATGTTATGATTCTAGTTGAGCTTGTGGTGAATATTTATTCCAATATATCTGTATGAAGTCACTTTGTCCAAGTTGTTGTTGTCATATACCAAGGTATCATATGTGATTTTGTTGGATTTAATAATCATGACTTTTATTTTGTCGGTATTAATAGTCATACCCATATTGGAGCAAAAATCCTTGACTTCCATATATGCACATTTACAAAATGTATTATATGTGTAGATTTTTGGGTTTAATAAGCTATTATCATGATTTTTTTAATAATTATGGAAATATTGAAACACCTGTCACTACTCCCCTAAAACATAATTCCTTCACTTGGACTCCAATAGAAAATCATTCCTTCCATGCCTTGAAAGATGTTATGTGCAAGATTATTGTCCTGGAACTATGAGACTTCACAAATACATTTTTCTTGGAATGTGATGCTTCAAGAAAAGGAATTGGGGAAGTCCTCCTGCAATATGATCAACCATTGGCCTTCACTAGCAAACAACTTTCAGACATACATTTGGGACAATCAATCTATGAAAAACAAATGTTGGCTATTCTACAAGTCATGGATATCATGCGTCCTTATCTATGTAGGGAATGATTCCAAATTAAAAATTATCATGAGAGCTTCAATTATTTTCTAGAACAATGAATTTCCTCCTTGGAGCAACAAAAATGGGTAACCAATCTATTTGGCTATGATTATTAGATCATTTACAAGAAGGGAAAATAAAATTTGGTCATTGAATCTCTTTACAAAAATATGAAGAAGAAGGGTACCTCTTTTCCCTCTCATTCATTGTACCATATTGGCCCCAAGTCACTTGCTAGGAATGGTTACATGACCCAAAAATATCTTACATGATCCAACAATTGCAAGAAAATTCTCCAATTTTGCCAGTGTACTCTTGAAACAATATTGAACTTCGTTATAAAGTTCATATATATTTAATAAAACAATCACAATTGAAATCCATGGTGTTGTGTGAGCTTCATGCTTCACTCACAGCTAGGCTTTCAGGGTTTCTCAAAACCTATGAAAGGTTACAATGTTTTTTTTTTCTTCTGGGATGGTATGAGGCAGGACGTCCACACTGCTATGGATGAATTTGATGTTTGTGAATTCAACAATGGAGAAATATTCAAAGGACTAGGAACACTCCAACCCCTTTCAATTCCCCCTTCCATTTGGTGGGATATTTATATGGATTTCATTGTGGGCCTACCTAAATCTAGAAATAAGTCAGTCATCATGGTGGTGGTTGATCATCTTTCCAAATATGTTTATTTTTGTTATCTTAAACATCCCTTCACCTCATGCATAGTAGATCAAGTTTCCATGGATAACATCTTCAAACTTCACAGCATGCCACAATCTATTGTCTCTGACATGGATCTCACACGCACCAACAATTTTTGGAAAGAATTGTTCAAGCTACACGACACCCAATTACATCTCAAAACCATCTATCATCCTGAGACTGATGACCAAGTTGAAATTTTAAACAAGTGTTTGGAATCATATTTGTGGTATTCTTCATATGACCGACAATATCAGTGGGCTCATTGGTAAACACTAGATGAATGGTGGTACAACACATATTACCATACAATAAATCGCCTGACTCCTTTTGAAGTAGTATATGGAAAACAACTATCGTCAATTCTCTCATACATGCTAGGTCTGTCGAAGGTTCAATAGCTTGAAAATAACCATACAGTACGCGAGGAAGTTCTCCATGCCCTCAAAGAAAAAATTTTGATGGCTCAAAATCGCATGAAGCATCAAGTTGATCAAGGTTGTTTTGAAAATCAATTTGTTGAAGGGTACCATGTGTTTATTTGTCTGAAACGTTATAATAAGAATTCACTCAAATCTTAGCACTGTTAGAAGATTGCTACTAAATTTATGTTATACAATTCTCAAGTGCATAGGGATAGTCTCCTACAAGTTATGTTTCTCGAGTGATTCTAGGATACATCATGTTTTTCATGTCTCATTCTTAAATAAGGTGATAGGAACTAAGTGAAAAAATCAAACTAGTCTCCCTAAGTTGGATGAACAAGATTCCATTTAGTTGCAGCCCCAAGCAGTCTTCAACTAGTGAGAGCATTGTCTTCATCAACGCATCATAAAGGAAGTGTCAATGTAGTGGAAGGATACAACTCTAGAAAATGCCACCGAGTAACCCACCACCATTCTTCAACATTTTCCTCATCTTAAGACTTCAGGACAAGGCCATTTTTGAAGGTTTCGGGCATGTTAGGGACCTAACCTCCCTAACTCCTCACATAGGTAGACTCTTATATTTTCAATGTAATAAAGGCCGACATTAGTTTATAAGGCCTATTTAATAAATGGGAAGTCAATGTAAGAATACCTAATAGAAGCTTCTACTTCCAGAAAGATCTCCCTCTATAAGGTTCATTGGAAGAGAGAATTAGTATAAATAAGAGTAGGATGCATGAAAAGTATTTATCTTGAGAATTATTGTAATAGAGATCTTCTCTGCTAGAGGTTTTCCCCTCGAAGAGGCAAGTGAAATTGTTTTCTCTGAATAAAGGTATCATTTCTAGTGTTTTTCTTCTCAATATTTTGTTGTTCTGTAGATATATGTTGAATATTTATGTTTTTGTATATTATATTACATCTGGTACCTTACACATCTTCATTTCATAATGAAATTAGAATATCAAAACTTTAGAATGAACTATTATGATGTGAATAATTAGATAAATTATGATAGTTTTGAATGTTTGATTAGGTGATATTAAATAGCTTCAATTGTTTCTTACTTAAAAGTTTAGGAAAAAGTGTGTTCTATTTCATTCATGCATTTTGAAATGTTATGTATAGGAGTGATATGCCACAACTTTTATTCATTAATTTACTTTAAAAAAACTTTTAAGACTTAAATCAATATACTTGTGGCATTGTCAATAGTTGCTAACACTTATATTTGTGCACTTCTATTTCAAATTTTAAAGGAATAGGATAACCACAGTCAATTCTATTTTTCTTTTAAACTATACCCACATATTACATTATTACAAGTTTCAAGTATTTCATAATAACTTTCACTTTTATCTTTGAATTATATCCAACAACTACATTAAAATATCTATAAAAAAAATAGGTACAAAGAGTTTTTCTACTAATTCGACTTGTTAATATAGTTTTTATTATACCTTAGATATTATTAGTCTAGTTGGAGATATTATTAATAGTTATTGTATGTTATATCTAATATGAATCTACTACAGAATAATCAATCTTTATAGGGAGGGAATATTTTTCACTCTCTTTAAATATTTGATCATCTTCTAGGAATTATTCATTTTTATTTTACATTGTTTCGGTGAAATATAAATCAATGGTTATATAGTTAACATAAAATTGTAAATTGTTCAATCCTAACATGGATAGCCTCCTTATTGTTTCTTCTAGTATGAGAAATTCACACAATCGGATTAAAAGATGTCAAGCAAAATATTCGAAGATTTGATTTAACTATTGGAACATAAAGGAAGAAAAACAAATTAATAATATCAATAATATTAGATCTTAAATCCATATGAAGTTTAAATATAAGGCCGGAAATTCCAATGGAATTTTTAACAAGAGGAATTTGAAATACTACAAAGGTTTTACCAAATTTAATTTGATTGATCAAAACTATTTCCGACATGATAAGGTTAAAAAAAATGAATATTTCCAAAACAAAGGCGAGAGCTCATGACCTCCATAGTCAAATTTGTAGTGCAACTAGCCTAAAAAACCGTGAGAAGAGAGAATTTGTAAATTTTTTCATACAAGGAAGTCAAAGCTGAACATGTTTCCCTTTTAAAATGCTCCACCCTTAACAATATAAGGTATAACTTTACCCAATTTCGTAATTTAATTACTCTTTAATGTCTTTAGGCTTACAAAAACCATAATGATCTTGGTACTTTCATTCCAATATGGCCAAATACAAAACAAAAATTATAAAGACTAATTTTCTATGCCTCTAGGCTTAGCAAAACCATAATGATCTTGATAATTTCATTCAACATGTTTAAATATTCACTTTAGTTCTCTTAGAATATGATAAGGCTGCTCATCTTCATTTTGTGATGTATTCTCTTAAATACTAGCTATGTATATGTGCATAAACAAAGGTAAGAATACTATAAATAAAAATTGTTGATAAAAAACACGAAACATCTTTTGTTTTAAAAAACCCCAATTTCTAACATATTTAGAACACTATTATTCATAAATTTAATATAAATTTAAAATCATAAAATAAATCAAGCAAGCTAATCCATTTAACCAAATAAAAAGATCAATTTTTAATCAATATGATGAGAGAATCCATATATATTTTAATAAATAATTAATTATATAATAATAATAATAATAATATATTTTTAAGGTCAGGGCCAAGTCATACACCAAATTGGTGTATGATATCCCCTTGTTTGTGGGACAGGGGACCCCCTCTGCCCAACGATTTGACTGGTAAAGTTTATGTAGGTATACATACCCTACAACACTCTCGATTTGAACTCGTGACCTCTTAGGAGGAAACACAAGTTCTTAACCATTAGGCCCACTCAGGCTGTATTTTCTGTGTTGTTTTTCTTAATACAATAATAATTATAATAGTTAGAGAATGGTGTAAGAATAATATTCAAATTATAGATTAAGGAGTGAATGCGATATTTGTTTTGTATTAAAGGTTAGTTATTTTATTGATTTTATTCTTAAGTTTTTTTGTTTATTTTATTAATTATTGTATTAGATTTTTAGTAATATTTGATATAGTGCTTACTAAATGTTGATTTTAATGGAGATCTACTTATTAAAAATAAATCAAAAATGTTATAATACATATGAAATAAACCTAAAGAAAAAGATACAAAAGTTTAACATAAATTAAAATCTCATAAATGCATCCACTAACATAAAACTATCATTTTCCTTTCAGGGTGATTCTTTTATTTCCATCTCTTCAAACTATATTTTCATAATATATTTCATGTTTTCTTCCTCCATTTTAACTCATTTACTATCATGTTGACGCAGCCGCGCCACCCCAGCACGTCTGCTCCCACCAGAACCTTCTATTTCCCAGGCCCAAAGAGCTAAATACTTTTCAAATCCCTTAACGGGACTTTTCCACACCCACAAGATGCTCTCTAGACGATCTCCTTTTGGCTATCGGAGTATCGGACCTCGCAAGATTACGAGTCCTACACTCGGGTCTGAAAATCCCTAAAACCCGATGAGTATTTACCAAGGCTTTCCTTACTCTTGTCGGGATTTTACCCATCAGGAAATCGGAATTGATGATGTCATAAATCACTTACCTCTTGTGTCCGCGATTCTCGATCCTCGATGCCACCTGTCTCTTTTACTGCAATCTGTGACCCCATGCACTGACCAGTTTTTGTCGAGATATTGCCTCTCATGAACTCGCAAGATTTAACACAAATCTTCACGGTGCCAACTTGCGAAGCTAGGAGTTCATGATCTGTCGATGCCACCTGTCACTAACTCCCTACTATGGTTGACCTTTCGACACCTGTCCTTCACTTCGACACTTCGAATGTGGGACTGTCGCATTTCGGGATATCGCGACTTCTCTGGTCAAGAGTCTCTCGTCACCAAGAACTTCGAAAGGCCGAACCCCAATGCACGTGTGATCTCCATCCTCCACATCACCGCTTCCTGTACCACTCTATTGGGTATCGCGAAATCGCAGTTTCTCCTGCAACAATTTCATTGCACACAAGAACCCCAAATTGTCGAACTCTAACTCTTCTAGATCTTTGGACACGCGTCCTGCAACTCAACGGCCCTGACTGTGTTGGGAAATCACTAATTGCCATATCAACATGCAAGGCTCCTGTCTCCAGAATCCTGATCTCCAATTTCACGATTCTTGGGATCTCTTGCCATGTATCCCCGCTGAATTCAACGATCGAGGATCTTTCAGGAAATCATGGATCGTGATTCCTTTCCACAAGAGTTCCACGACCACGGAACCCCCGATATTCTGAAATCCGAATCTCCGGAGTCTCCCTCTGCTCGTTTGGGCTTAAACCCTGTGCAACTCTTCTGAGATCTAACGATTGATGGGATCTCGCAATCTTCCTCCACAAATCCTGGCTGTCGATTCCTCCTCCTTTGAGATTTCTCAAAAATGACTAAGTGTTCCCTTCTCAGAACTTCTCCTCAGACACTTGCACTAGCATCTCCTGCCCGAACTTTCCTCAACCCAAAAACTCTTAGTTCTCCTTCAACTATATCACGAGGGAACTATCCCTCTGAGCTTGTTCACTCGGATTCCTCAGAGGAACCTGTGTGCACTCCTTGAACTCAATATTCAACACTTCTCAAGTGTCAAATAATTCAGACTCTGCGCACTCTCTGCAGCAGCAGTCGTCTATCTCCTTTGCCCAGACTAACAACTGAGACTTCTTCTTCCTTCAACCTACACACTCCTTACATGGTTGCAACAACCCACTTCCAGTTCTGGGCAAATAAGAACAAAAGTTATACTATCGAGCCCTCATCAATGCAGTCCTTGCGGATGAATTCGATTGCACTCTTTGCAGGAATCTCCTGGCTCAGATAGAGAAACAATTGAAACTTATTTTCTTCTCACTCAGACTTCAGTTACACCCTGAAATCACATGCACAACATATTCAAAGAAAATGCATAACAAGAAAACAAACATTCATGAGCATATAAACCAGATCCACAAGGAAACAACACTGGTCATGAGTTCGAATCAGAATTTCATTCTATTAATTCAACATCTGTACATGGGTTTTCTTCATAGAATTCTCTGCTTTCTCTTCTCTTCTGAATGCTTGATTCTAATACTACAATGATACAATGAGGGTCTCTATATCCGTTTTCCCTCTCGAACTCTAAAACTATCTAAACTAGAAATAAAATCCTATCTACCTGCTTTAAATCTATTAAATGCCTCCTATCTATTTCAGACAAGAGCGTATGGCTCGAGGTCTAATACAATACACAAAAGGAGCTCCTTCATAAAGGATTAATTTAAGACTTGTGCTACAATCCCAAAGCATTTTTAAAAATTTGGGTTTATTTTCTGAGCTGATCTTTTGCTTAATGTGCTGGCTTGCTTGCTGAGTTGGTGATGCTCCCGCATCATACTCCTTGGCTTGAAAACTTTCATGGGATTCTGTCCATGAGATCCTACACAATCTATCCATGCTTTTGAATGACTTCTTCTATCTCCTAGCTGGCATCCTCCACTGGATGGTTCTTCCATTTCACCAGATACTCGAAGTATTGTTTCCGTCTAGTTCTTTTGCTGACTCTCTTGTCAAGTATACACTCCATTTGTGGCCTATCTGCAATCAACATCTGCTTCTACCACTAGATTTCTGGTTGTTCATCACTTCCAGCTCCTGCTTCCTTAGCCTTATATGGATATAAGTCTGAAACATTGAATGTCAGAGATATTCCGATCTCATCTAGCAATTCAATCTCATAAGCGTTTTCTCCCAGTTTCTTCAGGACTCTGCATGGCCCAATTTTCTTCATCTTCAGCTTGTTGTATGTTCCCCTTGGGAACCTTTCCTTCCTTAGATGTTCCATAAATAGATAACCAACTTCGAATTGAAGTTGTCTCCAATGCTGATCCGCTCTGTGCTTATATTCCTGGTTTGATTCCAGCAATCGCTGCTTCACTCTGCTGTGAAGTTCTTCCATCGCCTCTGTGAATTCTTCAGTGCTTGCACTCTTAGTCATTATCTTCTATGAATCCCTCAGCTCAGATACTCCTCTTGGCTGCCTGCCATATACAATTTCAAATGGACTTTTACTGGTGTTTCTATTCACTGAATCGTTGTATGTGAACTCTACCTGTGGCAACATGTTATCCCAACTGTTGTGGTGCTTTGTCACTAGGCTTCTGAGTAAATTTCCCAAACTTCTATTTACAACCTCCGTTTTCCCATCCATCTGAGGATGATACGTTGAACTAAACATCAAGTTAGTTCCCATCTTCTTCCAGAGTGTCCTCCAGAAATGTCCAATGAACTTCGTATCCATGTCTGATATAATTCTTTTGGGTAAACCATGAAGTCTAATGATCTCCTTGAAGAACAAATTCATGATATGAGTCGCATCGTTGGTCTTCTGGCATGATATGAAATGTGCCATTCTGGAAAACCTGTCGACCACTACAATAATCGAATCATGTCATTTTTGCATCCTCGACAATCCCAATACAAATTCCATGCTTATGGCCTCCCATGGCCCTTCAGGTATGGGTAATGATTGGTAGAATCTCCCATTCTTCTTCCTGCGCTTTGAATGCTGGCAAATTCTGCACCTGTCAACAAACTTTTTAACATCTGTTTGCATCTTCGGCCACAAGTATGCTTTGCTTCACTTAGAAAATGTTTTATCGTGGCCAAAATTCCCTACTAATCCACCATTGTGCTTCTCTTTTAGCAGGTTCTCCCTCATGGAGCAATTCAGAATGCATAACTGATTGCCCCTGAATAACAGTCTGTTCTGGATCATGTAATCCATCCATAGGCTTCTGTCTCTGAGAACTGGATTCTCAACTACCTCATATGCCTCTGCAAAATCAACATCATCTGCATACATGTCCTTAAGATTTTCAAAGACCAAGGTTTTGACTTGGAACTCCTGCAGCAACAAACACTCCTGCTCAAAGCATCAGCCACTTTGTTAGTAGTCCCTGAAATGTGTTTAATTACAAATGTAAAATTCTGCATATACTCTACCCATTTAGCATGTTTCTGATTCAGCTTCTCCTGCTGAGTCACAAATTATAATGCATGATTATCACTATACAAAACAAATTCTTTTGGGATCAAGTAATGCCTCCACTTCTTCAACACGTGTATGATAGCATAAAACTCTTTATCATACATTGAATACTTCACCTTTGTCTCATCCATCTTCTCAATAAAATATGCAATTGGTCTATCCTCCTGGCTCAAGACCGCTCCTATGGCAAAGCCACTTGCATCACATTTCACCTGGAACACTTTTGTAAAATCCGGCAGCACCAAAACCAATTGTTCTGTAATCTTTCGCTTCGATAGATTGAAGCTCTTCTCTACCTCTTTAGTCCAATGAAAATATTTATGTCTTTTCTTGACTGTGTCCATCATTGCTGCGCTAATTCCATTGAATTTCGTAATGAATTTTCTGTAGAAACTAGCCAATCCATGAAAACTTCTCACCTCAAAAACATTTCTTGGTGATGGCCAATTTTTAATTACCTCCACTTTACTTGGATCCATCTTCAATTCATTCATCGATATGAAACACCCCAAGTAAATAAGTTTTGTCTTCATAAATGAAGATTTCCTCATGTTTATCAACAGCTTCTCTTGCTTTAGTTTCCTCATTACTGCAGCTAAATGCTTCAGATTTACTTTTTTTGTTTTTCTGAAAATCAATATGTCATCTAAATAAACAATGACAAACTTACCAATGAATTCTTTCAGCACTTCATTCATCAGCCTCATGAATGTACTCAGTGCATTCGTCAAACCAAATGACATGACTAGCCATTCGTACAACCCTTCATTGGTTTTGAAGGCTGTCTTCCACTTAGCGCCTTCCCTCATGCGAATCTGATGGTATCCACTTTTCAAATCAACCTTTGAAAAAAAAACTGCTCCGCTCAAGAAGTCCATCAAGTCATCCATCTGTGGCAATGGAAAACTATACCTGATGGTTATCTTGTTAATGGCTCCGGAATCAATGCACATTCTCCAACCTCCATCTTTCTTTGGACTCAGTACCATTGGAACGACACACAGACTTAAACTCTCCCTGATCAGTCCTTTATCCAGCAGATCCTGTACCTGCCTTTTGACTTCTTCATTCTCCTACGGCGTGAACATGTACACTTCTTTGTTCGGCAAACTAGCTCCAGGTATGAGGTCTATATGATGACTCATGCTTCTCATTGGCGGCAACGAATGAGGTAATCCGTCCACCACTATATCAGTGAACTCTTCCAGCAGCTCCTAAATCTCTTCCATCAAATCATCCAGTCTCGTGTTGGTCAAAACAACCCTTGGTTTCCTAACCACAAAGAATTGTGGATCCTCCTTCCTCTTTACTTCTGCCAGAAGTTCCTTCCCACTCATGAGAAGTACTCTGTTGTTCACTTCCAGTTTCACCTCCTTATCTCTTATTGGAAGTATCATGTGTGTTCTCCCATTCTTCTCCAAAGTGTACGTATTCATCTTCCCATCATGAATTACATTTCTATCATATTGCCATGGTCTGCCTAGCAATAAATGACATACATCCATAGGAATAACATCACAAAGAATTTTATCATTATATCCTCCTATATTGATGTCAACCAAACACTGTTTAGTGACACTCACCTGATGTCCCTTCTATAGCCATGATACCTTGTATGGACTCGGCTGATCAGTCGTTTCTAGCTCTAGTTTCTCCACCATCTTGGTTGAAACAAGATTATCTGTGCTTCCGCTGTCCACAATGACCTTGCACTTCCTATCCTTGGTTTTGCATGCAGTTCTGAACAGTCTTCTTCTCTAAGTTGTGTCCTCCACCTCCTTCTCGCGTGTTAAGAGAACTTTACGCATCATCAGTGACCTTCTATCTTCTGCGTCTTTTGCTTCAACAACTTGCCTCTGTGCTTCGACGATGTGAGATTCTCCTTTATCTGTCTTCCTATCTAGACAGTCAACTACCTTGTGTCCATTCTTCCCACATGTGTAGCATGTGATGATTCCTCCTCTGCCTCTTCCTCTACCTCTGGTACGAGGAAAAGTATTAACATCAGCGTATCCTTTGCTCTGTTCTACTTGCTGCATTCGCTATTCAGCGTGCTGACCTCGCTGAGAACTTCCACCTCTTTCCATCCTATTCTGAGGCTTCTTCCAGTCATCCTTAGATTTTTGGAACCTGTCTTGGGAAACTGATTTTCCTTTCGGCTGGCTCTTACCTCTGCCATGCTGTGTTGTCTTATGGCTTAGCTTCTCTTCTGCCTTCAATGCCATCTGATATGCATCCTCAACCGTTCTGATGGTTGTCATACTCATCTCATCCTGGATATCGTATCTTAAGCCATTCATATATCTGGTGACTTTTTCATCATCGCTCTCCCAATGACCTTCTCTGATATTGAGCTTGTAGAATTCTTCGATGTACTCCTTCACCGTCATCAACTTCTATCTCAGGTTCTACATTCTCCTCAATAGTGTGATCTAATAATCCCTTGGGATGAACTTTGCCTTCATCTTTGCAATCATTCGATCCCAGCTTTTGATCTTTGGCTTGCCTTTGGAACGTCTATCTACCTAAAGCTCGTCCCACCATAATGCTGCATGTCCTTTCAATTTTGTGACAGCATGCCTGACCTTTTTATCCTCTTCGATATCCTCATAGTCGAAGTAGGTGTCAAGAGCTCTAATCCAATCCGACAACTCTTTTGCATCCAGACTTCCTTCATAGACTGGAATGTCCATTTTTGTCTTTGAACTCATCGGAGTGATAGCTTTAATTAGCCGCTCATTGGCTGCATCTTTGGCTGCAACTTATCCTTGTTGTTCAGCTTCAATTTCACCTTCAGAGTCGCTTTAGTCTCCAGCATTTGTTGTGCGTCTCTGCGCTGCTTCCATGTCTTCTAATCTTGCTCTAAGATCGTGTATCTGCCTTTCCATCTTTGGATTCCCTATCGGCCTACCTCTTCTTCGCACATCCCTGTCCTATGGATCAGGCATTTGTCTTACCCTTCTTGGAGGCATGGTGAAATCTTCTTTTCCCCTTTGTCTGAAGTATACAAATAGAGACTCGCTCTGATACCACTTTGACACAGCCGCGCCACCCTGGCATGTATGCTCCCACCAGGACCTTCTATTTCCTAGGCTCGAAGAGCTAAATACTCTTCAAATCCCTTATCGGGACTTTTCCACACCCACAGGATGCTCTCCTAATGATCTCCTTTTGGATATTGAAGGATCGGACCTCGCAAGATTGTGAGTCCTACACTCGGGTCTCAAAATCCCCGAAACCCGATGAGTATTTACCAAGGCTTTCCTTACTCTTGTTGGGATTTTACCCATCGGGAAATCAGAACTAACGATGTCGTAAATCACTTACCTCTTGTGTCCCTGATTCCCGATCCCCGATGCCACCTGTCTCTTTTACTGCGATCTGTGACCCCACGCACTGACCGGTGGTTTCTGAGATATCGCCTCTCGCGACCTCACAAGATTTAATGCAAATCTTCATGGCGCCAACTCACAAAGCTCTGAGTTCATGATATGCTGATGCCACCTGTCGCTAACTCCTTGCTGTGGTTGACCTTTCGACACCTATCCTTCACTTCGGCACTTCGACTGTGGGACTGTTGCATTTTAGGATATCGCGACTTCTCTGGTTGAGAGTGTCTCATCACTGAGAACTCCAAAAGGCTGAACCCCGATGCATGTGTGATATCCATCCTCCACATCACCACTTTCTGTACCACTCTATCGGGTATCACGAAATCACACTTTCTCCTACAGCGATTTCTTTGCATGCGAGAACCCCGAAATGTCGAACTCCGACTCTTCTAGATCTTTGGACACGCGTCCTACAACTCAACGACCCTGACTGTGTCGGGAAATCGCTAATCGCGATATCAAAATACAAGGCTCCTGTCTCCAAAATCCCGATCTCTGATTTCATGATCCTTGCGATCCCTTGCCACGTATCCCCATTGAAATCAACGGTTGAGGATCTTTCGGGAAATCATGGATCGCGATTCCTTTCCACAAGAGTTCCATGACCACAGAACCCCCGATATTTCGAAATTCGAATATCCGTAGTCTTCCTCTGCTCCTTTGGTATTAAACCCTACGCAACTCTTCTGAGATCTGACGGTTGACGGGATCTCGCAATCTTCCTCCAAGAATCCTGGCCGTCGATTCCTCCTCCTTGGAGATTTCTCGAAAATGACTAAGTGTTCCCTTCTGAGAACTTCTCCTCGGACACTTGCACTTGCATCTCCTACCTGAACTTTCCTCAACCCAAAACCTCCTGGTTCTCCTTCAACTATATCACGAAGGAAATATCCCTCTGATCTTTTTCACTCGGATTCCTCAGAGGAACCTGTGCGCACTCCTTGCACTCAATATTCAACACTTCTCAAGTGTCTAATAATTCAGACTCTGCACACTCTCTGCAACTGCAGTCATCTATCTCCTTTGCTCAGACTAACAACTGAGACTTCTTCTTCCTTCAACCTGCACACTCCTTGCATGGTTGCAAAAACCCACTTCCACTTCTGGGCAAATAAGAACAAAAGTTAGACTATCGAGTCCTCATCAACACACTCCTTGCGGATGAATTCGACTGCACTCTTTGCAGGAATCTCCTGGCTCAGATAGAGAAACAATTGAAACTTATTTTCTTCTCACTCAGACTTCAGTTACACCCTGAAATCACATGCATAGCATATTCAAAGCAAATGCATAACAAGTAAACAAACATTCATGAGCATATAAACCAGATCCACAGAGAAACAACATTGGTCATGAGTTTGAATCAGAATTTCATTCTATTAATTCAACATTTGTACGTGGGTGTTCTTCATAGAATTCTTTGCTTTCTCTTCTCTTCTGAATGCTTGATTCTAATACTACAATGATACAATGAGGGTGTCTATATCCGTTTTCCCTCTTGAACTCTAAAACTATCCAATCTGGAAATAAAATCCTATCTACCTGCATTAAATCTATTAAATGCCTCCTATCTATTTTAGACAAGAGCATATGGCTCGAGGTATGATACAATACACAAAAGGCGCTCCTTCATAAAGGATTCATTTAAGACTTGCACTACAATCCCAAAGCACTTTTAAAATTTTGGGTTTGTTTTCCCAGCTGATCTTTCGCTTGATGTGTTGGCTCGCTTGCTGAGTTGGCGATGCTCCTGCATCACATGTCTTTAATTCTATTAAGTATAATCATGTTTTAACTAGAATTATCTCTTAAGGAGTGATGCTTTTTCCTCTTAAACAACTTCTTATTAATGGTTTATGTACTTACTTGATCTGGTTACATAAATTTATGGATATAATTGGTCTCCATGACTCACATCTGTAAAATATTATTGGGGTTACAATAAAGAGTATTGGGGTTACGATATTTGAAATAAGAAACATATCATTTGGCAATAATCAATAATAGTCTGTAATTTGATGTCCCACGAGAAGTTTTTTTCATTTTAACACGTATTTGATAGGTAAATACCAAATATACAAGTTGAAAGTAGGTGAAATTTGAACCCCTCATAATTTCTTTTGTTTTTAATATCATTTAATTATTTCTTTATTTTCCCATAATCCATCCTACGAGTTTGATACAAATTTGTTTGATCATAATGGTTATATGTAGTTCCTCTTTTGTGGCATGTGTTGTGTGGGCATCTATGAAATGATGTTTATTTTAGATGCCTTTAAAACTAAAAAAACATTGATGCACGTTGCCCAGGGGCTATATTTTCTTTTAGACAACTCAATTTTGTGCTTGGGAAAACTCAATTTTTTTTTAATATCTTTTAATTATTTCCTTATTTTTTCCCATAATCCATCCTACTGATTTGACACAAATTGATTTGATGATAATGATTATGTAGTTCCTCTTTTGTGGAACTTTTTGTATGAGATGTGTGAACTCACAATAAAACACACTTATTTTGTAGCATGGTGGAATTGTATTTTACTTATTTTCTTATTTTACTTTTCTTTTTTTCCCAGAAATATGGCCAAATAGGGCACTGGGGGACAAAAGAATTTTTTCCACATAAACTATGTGAAAATTGTTCAAAGACCCACAATAAAAATGGTAGTTAAGGTATTCCAGGTAAGGATTGTTAAAAGCCCCGCAATAAGTTTTATCTCTACTTCTAAAGTGAAAAACAATTTGTCAATTTCTTTAGAATGGTCCACATTTGTAGGCAAATTGTTCAATATATTCCTCTCTCTTTTTTCGATCAATGTGTGTAAAAATTGCAATCTATCAACCTCAGAGATTGGCTAGTTCAATGTTGAAGTGTCAGGATCAACATGATCTGATAAAAAATCTACATGGTTAATGTTTTCTTGGTATTCTTGTACGGGGCTCATTGTCGCTGTTTGATTTAAATCAACTAAAAATGCAGGTCTTTCAATAATCGGACTAGAAACATTTCCTAATAGTCGCACATTCTCGAGAGATACTGCATCCCCAAACTTCACATCCATATAGAATGACATGAGTAACAAGAGTCTCAAAGAGAAAAAATTTCTTATCCCATATCCAATGTATCATTGATTTACAATTCTTTTCAAGTGCATAATAATATTTTCATCCTCCATTTATCTTTTTCTCGATGCTATAATTCCAGTTTAGATTGTGGTGAATATTTATTCCAATATATTTTTATGAATTCACTTCCTCCAAGGTGTTGTTGTCATATACAAAAGTATCTTATGTGATTTTATTGGATTTAATAATCATGAATTTTATTTTGTCGGTATTAATAGTCATACCCATATTGGAGAAAAAATACTTGAATTCCATATATGCACATTTACGAAAGTTGTTTACTTCCATATATGTGCATATACATAATTTAGATTATGCATATGTTTACTTATGTATATGCGCATATATAGAAGTGATCAGCTTCTGTGAATGTACATATACGAAAGTCCAATGGCTTTCGTATATGTGCATATAAGAAACTCCATTGGATTTCATATATGCACATATATGGAAGTGGTCAACTTTCATCTATGCCCATATATGAAAGTTGGTCAACTTTTTGATATACACATATATGAAAGTTGGTCGACTTCCGTATATGTGCATATACGGAAGCCAACCACTTTTGTATATGCACATATACATAAGTCAACCACTTTCATAAATGTGTATATACAAAATCCCTTTTGTAAATGCACATATATGGAACCCATATATGGAAATCATATATGTGCATTTACGGAAGTGGCCACTTCCATATATGCACATATATAGAAGTGGCCAACTTTTGTATATGCACATATACAAAAGTGGTCAGATTCTATATATTTGCATATATGGAAGTGATCGACTTCAGTATAGGCACATATACGGAAGTGGTCGTCTTTTGTATATGTTCACACTACTACATATTGTAAAAATTCCGACGTTTTATTTGTGGCGTTATGGACAAAATTGTCCATATTATCTCAAAATAGAGGAAATTTATAAAAAAAAAAATTCATGTTGCCCGATAACGTCGGTCTTGCCACATTGACGTCTCTCTTGCCACGTTAATATCGCTCTTTCCACGTTAAAGTCACTCTTGCCACGTTTTCCACTAGAACGTCTCTCTTGCCACGTTTGTGAAGATGTATGTCACAATTGCCACGTTAACGTCGGTCTTGCCACGTTAACGTCGCTCTTGCCACGTTTTCCACTGGAACGTCTCTCTTGCCATGTTTGTGAAGTGTATGTCGCAATTGCGACGTTTTGGAAACTAGGTTTTCCCCTCCAACAGTCACCTTAGTATGTTCACCAAGTCAAAATACCAATGGTCACTTAGGACTTTTTTACGTCGGAATTGCGACGTTACAAAATCTATAAATATGTT
>ML777676.1:695148-706632 GCA_009831015.1 Picea engelmannii
AGTTATTCAAGCTACCCACCAAGCTATTAATGAAAAGGATAAAAAGAAGAAAGAGAGTAGCTCTCAAACTTGAAATTGCCACCAATGGATTAACTAGATCCCCAAGAACCATAGGCATATCTGAGACTAGGGATAGTGACAGAAACTCCATGAGTTCTCCTTCCATAAGGACCTCACCTTTATTTGTTCCAAGAACCAAATATGGGGCACAACCTTCCATCCGATAAATGATTTAAAGAAAGAAGCAAGATGCAAATAGCATTGCGGGGAGGGATATTTTTTGGAGCAACATACATTTGGGCAATGAAAAGACCAATCCACTCTTCTAGTCAATCTTTGATGTTGTCGATGTTGTTGGCCTAAGGTATAAATCCCCTAGGCATAAGGGCCAATCCTTCAAGAATAAAAGGTGATATCAATACTAGATTGGAGGACCTAAGGAAATCATAGGAGACCACTAGATGCACAGTGATGTCCAATGGTTGGACGAAAGGGAAGGGTAGGATCCTCCTTAATTTCTTCATACATTGTCCCAAGGGTACAATGTTTATTAAAGATATATGTGTGAATTGTATTAACATTGTCAAACCCCTTGGAAGAAGTGGAAAAACTAGGGCTCATTCTATTGAGTGAAGAAGTGGAAAAACTAGGGCTCATTCTACTGAGTGAAGCAGTGGAAAAACTAGGGCTCATTCTATTGAGTGAAGAAAAATAGATCAGGGGCAAACATATTAGTAATTACCTATCACCTTGAAAACCTTTTTAAAAATAACCACATAGTCAGTGCATGTGGGCTCTCCATAGCAAGACAAAACTCTAAAGTTACATTTATTACATAAGTGTCCATTGTTTCATGCTTGTTTTTTGTATTAGCTTTTAAGCATTGGTCTGAAGGACAATGCATACCAAATAAAGACTTCTAGTTCAGTTTCTATTATATAATGCTTAACCATATTTATTGAAGAGACTTACAACACAATTAAGGCATGGCTTTCTTAATAAAAAAAATATATAACATATGTTTGTAGTGAAAACAACTACACCATGCTTTTTCCTTAACATAATGTTTGTAATGAGCGGTGAGACCATTGTGAGGGAGCCATGAGGTTTGGAGCAGGCCGTGTGGCCCTTGAGTAGGTTGTATGGGATAGAGGAGGCCCACGAGCCCCTTATTGTTGAGCAGAGAGGGTTTGAGAGGGTCGTAGGCCCATCTGGTTGAAGCCGTGGGGTTTGGTGAGGACTGTGGGTCCATTTTCCAAGTTGTGAGGGTAAGAAGGAAGGTCGTGGGGCCTCTTGCAGATTTGTGGAGGTTTTGGAGGAGCACTGCAGCCCTATTCTGTGCATTTGGAGGATCGAAGGAGGCTTGGGGAGCTTGGAGCAGCTCGGAAACACTTGTTAGGGAGACAGTGGCATTATCCAGGTTTTGTTTGAGTTTTGGGGTATTTTTACTGATGTATTACAGCTGTTTTAGCAGCCAATAGTTGTTTATTCTTGTTGTGTATTAGATTCCATGCATAATAAAATGCTAAATTTGTCTCTTTAGTCTTATGTGTAATTCAATGGTATGCAATATATTTGATGAAATTCCCACCAGAAAAATACATGCAAACTATTTGTAGAAAGCACTCAATGAGCATAATAACATATGTAATGAAAAACATTTGACAAAGGCATACAACCAGAACAATAAAATTGACATCAAACACAATATCTGATGTCCTTCATCTCGAACTCTGATGCAAGGCCCTGCTTTCAATCAACTATGAGATGCTCTGCTCCCGTGATGAACAAATCATCCACATACAGTATGAGAATGAGTGTATCCTCACCTCGTATAATATAGTAGAGGTTAGGATTTGCCTCACTCTTCTCAAACCCCATCTGAAGCAATTAAGTGTCTATCCTCGAATACCAAGCTCTTGGAGCTTGCTTCAGACCATAAAGTGCCTTTCTCATAAGACAAACATGGGACTCTCTCCCCAACACCTCAAACACCTGTGGTTGTTCTATGTACACCTCCTCCTCTATAAAGCCATTCAGAAAAGTAGTCTTTACATCCATTTGATGTATCCTCCAACCCATCTCTGTTGCAATGTCAATAATTCTCTGGATATAAGTGTATCTTGCAACTGTGGTGAACGTCTCATCATAGTTGGCTCCCTCTATTTGAGAGAATCCTCTCGCCATAGATCGAGTCTTTTGTTTCTCTATGTTGCCATCTGCAACATACTTGGTCTTATACAACCACCTGAATGTCACAACTAACTTCCCCTTAGGCCTCGACACCACCTCTCACACATCATTGCACATGATGGAGTCCTACTCCTCCTGCATGGCCTCTCGCCAAACATGCTGGTCAAATGCCTATGCAAATGTCGTGGGCTCTGCATATGTGATGTTTTTCACCATAGCCAAGTAATATCCAAGTCTCTCTAGCACTCTACTCTCTCTCATCAATCGCTTGGGCTCTCCTACATACTTATTGGCTTCCTTTAGGGTCTCCTAAAACCATCTCGGTTTCTTCTTCCCTAGATTTATCAATGGAGAAGTAATCACAAAGTTCAAACAACAAGATGAAGAGAACCTGCCAATTGAATATGCAACTCTATTGGGTTGTCAAAGTAAGGCAACATTTTCATTGGGGCAAGTGGTTCACTAGGGACCAAAACCAACAAAAGTTTCCCCATCTAATACAAGAAATTGACGCAATGGGGACTATTTCTTCCCAAGAGAGGAAAACTAATCTAGGTGGTTGTTTGAAAGTCGGCTCAATAGCTATCCCAAATCTACCGCCATATTAGAAACAATATTGAATCTTGCTAGTTTGCAAGTCCCGAACTTGTAGAATATTTTTCATGCCCTTCCCATTCGTTTCTGGTATTTCAATGGCCAATACTTGTTCAATGGTCCCAACCTCCTAAACTTGTAGAGCTTGGAAAAATCTTTCCAGTATTCCAAAGAGCACCAAAAACAAAGTTTGTATGTCAAAGTTATGGCCTCATGAAGTTGACCTTCCAACTAGGCTCCTCGAGAACCACCTTTCTTTCGCTACCTCAAGTCTAGGGTTAGGGTTTTTGGATCTTAGGGGTTTTGGCATTATGATAAGATCTTGTTTCAACCTCTTGTTATGGGATTTTTGTGAATGAGCATTGTACAATGTAGACACATCTCTTCTTGGTGCCATAACAGTTGCAGGCTTCACCCACACACCAACCCTAGGTAGCAGAGCACCTTTCTTATCTTGGTTCCATAAGAGATGCAGACTTCACCATGAGTTGTTCAATACCCGCACAGGCTTGTTTGAATGGTCATGGAGGTGCTTCCTTTAAAATCTAGAATACACCAGGAACCACCGACAAATGGTTTTAACAAGGGAGATGACATTCAAAGGATGAACCACTACTCTCAAGTGCTTTCTGTCAGTTAAGATGCCATGATGGGGTTATTCTTTTGACAAACTCTTCCAGTACTTGCACCTATATCCAACAAATTTTCATAACGTTTGGAAAAATCTCATCCCACTCTTGAGCACTTAAGTGAGAGAGAATGTTGATACTTTCCAGTCCCAATCAGTCCACAAGGAACAAACATATTACAAGTGATATTTGAACTTGGGTGAGAAGGATAATGACATCCCCTCTTTAACCATCCCAAGCTAAACCCAATTGACACCTGGCTCCAACCACTTATTTATGCTTTTGAGAAAATTGAACCTTGGTGGAAGGCCTCACATGCCACCTTCTTCATTGTTTTCTAGATCGAGGTTCCTTTGGGGATGTTCGTTGCCTGGAGGTTTCTCATAGAGGCGCCATAGAGATATTTTTTTTAAGAGGTTTCTTACTGGATGTCTATGGTTTGCATATATATTCTTGATGATTTTGCCTCCCAGTGCTATGTTTTCAAGCTTGGGGTCTCTTACCTGCAGGCCACCTTAAGCATAGGGGCATTTGACAGTTTCCCAATTGACCAAGTGGTATTTCTTTTGGTTGCCTTTACCTCCATGCCAGAGGAAGTCTCTGATCATCTTTGTGATCTAGATCATGCTCGTCTTCGATGCTAGGAGAAAGGAAGCCTGATATATTGGCAGGGAGGACATTATTTACTAGAGTGGGGAGGACCTCCCTTGGGGGACCTTGTTCTGGTATTCCTTCTGATGGACAATTCAATGGTGGGTTGGATTCTTTGCATTTTTTGCCTCTCGTCTTCTTCTTCTCTTTCTTCTTTATAGGATTTTCTCCCTACTCTTTTTGAGGGTCTCTCCAAAGACTCGTCCTCCAAGGATCTGGAGATTTCCAGTGGTTTATTTTTTATTATATCTGCATAGGAAGGGGAGGAGGAGGTTCCATTTGGGAGGCTAGAAATGATCTCAACATTATTGATTCCTGTTGTGGGAGAGAGGATTTGTTGTTCAAGTTCCTTGATCATTGGGTTCGAGATTTCTAGGGAGTTGCTGAGGATTTCGAAGGGATTTTTGGAAGCCTTTGGTATTGGGGGGGGTGAGCTCCCTTCCCCTAGGGCTTTCCCTGTCGAGGTAGTGCCAGATCCCTTTGACGTCCCTTTCCCTTTGGATATATTATTGTGTTTTGATGGGGTTGCTTTCTGGACCTATATCCATTAGTCTCATTTTAATATTTCCACCTCCTCCTCGGCTTTCTTTTTCCAATGTCGGGAGAAGTGACCATATCCGTGGAAATACCTCCATTTAAATGGAAGTTGTTCATAGTCCAATTCTTGAATGTAAGACCAGTCTGCCACCTTTAGTTGAATGGATTTTGGGAGCCCCACCTCGAGATCGGCTTCCATGCATATTCTTTCATAGGAGTATTGTTCCTTTATGTTTTCTTTGTCTATGTATTTCCCGAGGGTGTTTCCAATGGATTCTAGAGACTTCAGATTCCAGCAATGCAAGGGTAAATGAGGAAGATACACCTAGACTAGAACAGTCGAGGGCACATCTTGCTTTGGATCAAAATCTGGGGACCATTTTTTTAGATACAGACCTTGAGGGGCCATAAAATACAGTCTGTTCCTGAAGATGAGGTTTCTGTCTTTTGGATTGTCAAAAATAAAGACGTAGGATCCCTGCCAATCAGATGGATTTTGATGCCTTCTTTTACTAGAGTGCTCCAGTTCCTCTGCACCCATGTGTCTACTAATTTGGAGGAAGGCCATAAGCTCATGAACTGCCCAATGATCCCCCTCTCAGCCAAGGTCAGAGAATATCTATAGGTTTCTTCGGCTGGTAGGTCGATTGAAGGGATGCTGTCCAATTTTTTAACAAATTTCTATTGTGAATTTGAGGCAGGTCGTTTGTTGCATGCAGCGACCATATTCCTATAAGATTCTATATTGGGAGGGAGAGGGGATGGGGGAGCCTCAGGACCCCCTCTTGGGGCCATGGCGAGAGGGAAAAAGAAAGGGAGGTGCACCAGTGGGCGCGCACGTGGCCTGGGGAGAGCAGTGATCCAGCCAAAATTACAATTCTTCAGAACACAATTTAAACCAATAAAGAAAACTCTTGAAACCCTATCTATCAAAAATCCATCAAAACACTTCAACAATGTTAAGATACCTTGTTGTTTCCTTGTCATTTTTCTCTTCACCCTCACTTTGTTCTTCACCCTCAATGTCATTTCCATATTGGATGCCATTAGAAACCTTCTTTTTATTTTTCTGCTTTTGTCTTCTTAGGCTCCTTTCTATCTCTTTGGCCTTCCTCCTACTGATGGATCCATTTGGCATACATCGCTGAAGAAAAATGTACTCGATCTTGGGATTGGATTTGTTTGCTAAAAAAAATACCAATAAACTAAATTTATGTGGGAGGTCTCCCTATTGAATAGCGTGGGTTCTGAGTATTCCCTTGTATTTTTGTGCAATTTCGTGGACAACAGACCTCAACATCACCTAGGCTCGGAAACATCAGTCTCTGGTTTGAAACCTAGCAAATACGGGGTCCCTAAACCTTGGGAAAAAGTTTCAAAATGGTCATTGAGGGGGGTTGCTAAAGATCTAATGCCCGCTTTTGGTTTGGACAACCTGCTTTGCTAAAAATCTAAGTAGGGATAAATTTAGAACTGAGTGACATTTTTAGAGGGGCCAAACCAATTTTGAGTTAGCCTATTTTTAACATGAGGATAATCCCTATACTCAGTAGTCCAAATTTGGGATAAAATTTGTATTGTAAATATATTTCTATGATGAAATGAATAGAGTTTATAGTGCAACTTATCTCTTCTTATCTCTTCTGAGTCCATAAACTTTAAAATCCCTTTTGGAGTGGCTCCTAGATGAAAGCGACAGTGCAGAAAGAATACAGATTTTGGATTAGAATTCATAAACAAGGATCCATGATTTAAAACTTTATCCTTTTGAAGGTCCTGAATTACTCAATCTCTGCACCACCAAGTTGAGTAACATATTCCACAAAACATTTCAATCGTTTCTTATTGGATGTTACAGTACCAGATGTTGTGGGGCTGGTAGCCAGATGAGTACCTAATGTCGGGGCAACAATCTGTTTTCACAGGTGTGGTTGTAGTTTTGTCTGGTGTGATCCGATATCTGTAGTTGAAACTGTTGGTGTCTAATAGATTGTCTGTACAAATTCAAAAGAGAAAAAACCATTGAATATTGAAGTCAATCTCATAAGTCCCCAAAATTAGTAAAACCAATGACAACATCAACTAGAAAAAACTAGCATAATGGAGTATGGGAAGGTAGCTTTATCATTAGAATTAGGGTAGACATTAAGTTACCGTTTTCAGAGAGAATCATAGTTGGATTTCTTTAGTGTTCTTTTATGTATGTGACGGCCTTGTATAAACCCCAAGGCACAATGTAAATCCAACAGGAGTTTGCCTGGAAGTTCATAAAAAAAAATAATGTTTAGAACAACCTACTCTGCAGGATATACTGACCACAGAGAAGTTACATTAAATATAATAACCGATGGCCTAAAAATAGTATGAAATATGAAGAGTTCCAACAGAGTCTATCCAACTTCCGTGGTTGTCAAAAATACAAGTGTCTATGTAACATACTCATTTTAAAAATGCCATATTCCTAAGAAACAACATAAAGAACATTCTATAAATCGTGTCCTTGTAAATGCAATTTGTGAGTGTACTATAAAATCCCATGTTAGAATAAGAAACATTCAAAAACATTTAGGATGCACTGTGAGTACAAGAATAGAATGCAAATGCCTTGATTTTTCCTATTGTGAGTACAAGAATAGAATGCAAATGCCTTGAACTGTGAGTACAAGAATAGAACGCAAATGCCTTGTTTTTTCATAGAACATAGAGTTTGGGTAAGGGATTCATTATTTTGTATTGGGATCATAAGTAGAAAGTTTGATCAGGTAATGACTGATTGAGCATAAGACGGAGTCTATCTCAAGCAGCCTAGCTAAAACTTGACAACTACTAGCATATTAAAATCAGTGAAAGAATTCGCTGCAACTTGAGATTGGATAAGGATGTTCATAGTGAATGAGAAGGGAAGAGATATTACCTTTGGTCCAATCGGCACTCAATTTTGATCATCTACCATGTTTTTCAATCAATGAGTAAGTACAAGTAGAATTCAAACAGAAATTGGTTGTTTATGGCAGTGTGTATATCACAACATGTTAGGGTAATTCGACTACAGAATAAGCAAGATAGAAAAAGAGATGGCTCTGTAATCATAAGGCATAAAGAAGATTACATGCAAAGCCTACATTCTAGTCCATCTGGTATCCTATTACATTTTTTTTAGGTTGTTTGGGATCATACATGTAATAAGCAGTGTATTGGTTAACGCCTAGATAGTCTATTGACCCTTTAATCATTTGGTATTGTTCCTTTGTAAACTTGTGTAGCCTTTTCCCAACAATTTCCACCATAGAATCAGGATATTTCCAATAGACAATAGGATGAAGAAACATGACAAATATGAAAGAAAATAACATATTTTTAATACAAGAAAAACATGTCTGGAGACAAATTTCTCAATCAGAAACAAAAACATAGAACAACCATGGCCCTAAAATATGAAACCATGGGAAGCACACCGTTATTTTGTGGCCTGTAATGTGTGTGTAATTTGGATAAGAAATCCCAAATACAATTAGAATAAAACCACTTCTTATTCAACATAAGTAGAGGAAAGAAATAAATTCACACTTACCACCCAATATGGAAATCCCTTGATCTTTGAGTTGTTGCCTGGTCCTCACCGGAATTTGTAAGAGGCTCATACCATACAAAATCCAAAAGAATCCCAATTTTTCCCTTTTTCATGGGCTGCAGTTGGAGAAAGGCTTCAACATCAGTGGCCAGTTCATGTTGTTAACATTAAAATGCAAATTTTTGCTACCTTGTAGCATGTCTGACTTGATACCTTTCTCTATAAATCTTTACAGCAGTAGAATGTGAAAGCAACAAATTGTGTGCAACAATGTAGGGTTTTGTCGCAGAATTTCCCATTGTATGGTTCCCAAATGGAGCAAAGTACCTTCCATGAGCAAAAATTCCATTTTCATAACCAAGAGAAGAAACAACCCGTGGCTCATTGAATGTCATCCAGTATTTCACCCTGTCACCAAATTTTTTGAAGCAGAACTATGAAAATTGTGCATACTCATCCCTATGCAATAGAAAATGATATGTATGTCATTACTACTACCATGAAAAGTATCGGAGGTTGGAAATTATGACATGGGTTTTGAATTACATGTTCTGTAGAAAAGAAGATGAAATCTAGGTAAGTGGTAACTTACACAACTTTGGAATTTAGCAACCCTCCATAGGCTGTTTCAAGTCCTTGCGATAAATCATTATGATAAAGATTTTCATAGGGCATGAAACCTAAAAATGAAATGAAATTTTTGCAACAACGGCTAAAAAAGGCCATAGGGTAACAAGGAGAGAACTTTTATATAAAAGTCATAAGAACAATAAGGCCATAGTCACAAAAAAACACTTTGAATAGGAAGAATTAGAAAAATAAGAAACATATGCAACATTTTGTATTATAGGACTTAAATGAATATAAACCATATTAACCACATAGGAATGCACCACTCTACACCACATAATCTAGGGTTTTAGTAATGAATGTGAACAGGCCATATCGATCAGTAGTCATCTAACAGGCCATACCCATAAGTATTGTAAATAATAGTTATAAAGAATTGTGTAGGGTTTGATATCTAAAAACAAAGTGAAATTTTAGTAATACAACCTAGTGAAGACCAAAGGGTAACAATGTAAAATTCATAAGAACAAGAAGGCTTTAGTCACATATAACATTTTGAATTTGCAGAAATTGTAACACTGAGAAACACATGCAATGTTTTATATTATACACAACTTAAATGGAAATAGGCCATAACTGCATGAATGCACCACTCTACACCACAGAGTGCAAGGTTCTACAATAGAGATAACCTCATCATTTGTTGAAAAATCTGAATCCAATTCACCCAAATGTAGGGGAGGATCATGGTTTAACAAGGAAGGATCTCCTTATAGTCAAAGAAAAACTCAGCTTCCAAGAGGGCCTCAAACAGGCAGGAGTGGCCATCAAGACCCCACTTCCATGTCTGGATATAGTTAATATTGTCTTGCTTTGTCTCCACAAGAACAAACTTGGGGGGAGTTTCTGCAAGGGGGTCCTTTACACTTGAGAACGAGCTACTTGAAGCAACAGTTTGGGAGTTTTTGTAGGTCTGCCAAATGAATTAAGCTCTTTCTTTTATTAACCAACTTCCTACTCATCATATCAAACCTGGAAACTCTGCTGCATGATATCTTCTTTGAAAACAATGCTACATTTTACAATCTCCCCTTTGTTAATGAAAGTTTCAAAGTTTGGACAAGAACTTATAGGTTTATCTAATTTTCTTCCTTGTATCTGAAATGCTCCACCCGTTCATCTTATAACATGGAGTATAAGACATAATCTCAATCACTTCGTGTTCCTTTCCCTAAGGGTAAGTAAGATGGTTTGTGAGCCACACCTCCTCTTGTTCTAGATAGATTTTCTGTTACCTTGACATGTGGCAAATATGGTTAACAATTCCTAAGCTAATGCCTAATTTGTCATAGACTTGGTAAAACTAATTAAAATCCCATAGGTGCACTAGTTGTATTAGCTAGAATGCCATGTGGATAGCATCATCCATATTATGACCAAATCATTTACTTGTTATAAAATTAATTCTTCACTCTAGGGTGCAAGTCATTATGGATTATTATGATAAAATATACATGCATGCAATAAGTCAGATATAACCCAAAACCATGCCACATGCAATTTTTTTTCCGAGAAAAAAACATAACTTTTTTTCCAGAGAAAACAAAGTTACATTCCTTAGGTGTCGGGACACAGGCCAATCTGTCCTTGGTGGAAAATACCCAAAAGTTACATTCTTTAGGTGAACGGATATGGATATGCAGTGCCCGATCTGTCACTGGTGGAAAATACCCAAAAGAAGCCTATTAGTCAAAACTGCCATTTTTTATATGTAGGGACGTGTTTCAACACGATGATTTCTATTTTAGTGTTATCAATTTGGTAGCCTTTTTCCCCACAATGCAAGTGAGGGGATAAAATACTATGTTGTTGCACTTGTAGAGGTAGAGAATGAAGGAAAAACATTAGAAATGTTGAAAGTTCATATTAAATCTAATTCTTTCAGTTAGTAAAATAGGTTGTCGCCTTTTTGAGTTTTGCAATGACTTAGACAAGGAGGAGAGAGAAATAAAAATCACATCAACCTTCATGAGAACCTAAGTAACAAGACATGGCCCCTAGGGGTGTTGTGTTTGTATCATGTGTGTCGAACACGTGGCATACTAGGACATGTCCTAAAACAAGACATGTGCCAAACATGTGTTGGACATGTGCCCTAGACGTTTCCTACCCGTTCAACTCTGATTTTTTTTTTGTCATTGCTATTTTCTCACTTTCACCTGGATGGAAAGAGCTCTTATAGTATCTCATTGTGCAGGTGAAGGGTAAAATTGAGATTTGAAGGGATTCCAAGTGTTTTGTAAATGTTCTATTTTCTAAGAAAATTGGATCTTTATGTCTATATTTCATTTTCGTATTTTAATATATATAATTATTTTGAATATATATCTATATATAACATCTGTCCTCCATGTCCTGTTTCTGGGGTCGATGTGTTGCATGTTGGATACTCGTATTTCCATGTTGTCCATGTCCTGTGTCCTTGTGTCATGTGACTTAGGTGTTTAGAACACATGAATTGTCACAAGCATTCATTGACCTGAGTAGTCCTTATTGCAAGGACTTTCTAATAAAATATTCATAATGATGACCTTGCGACTTAACTACCGGCCCACTTATAAAGTAATGGTGTATTCAAATCATTGTATAATAATAAATTTGTTAGTTGCATCTGTAAGGTAATAAAAGACAAAAGAGACTACAAGATAGATATAACATAGTGACTATTTTGGGGCAAAC
>ML777676.1:706682-749548 GCA_009831015.1 Picea engelmannii
TAAGTATGTAGTATATATGTGTGTGTATAATATGTGATGGTGCATGTAATTGTTTTTTATTGAGCCGACTTTATTTTTATTAGTGTTAGTTTTTTTAATTGAGCATAATTTTTTGTTTTTAAATGTAACCTTATCTAACATAATGCTAATGTGACAACATCTGCTCCATACTGGGATGTAAAGCACCTTGCTACTCTCGGTGTAATGAAGATTTATGTGGGGTATTTAAAATAGTTTTTGTAGAGCTTTAGGCAACTTTGGTCGGTCTGCACTCATTGTTGGTGTATTTTTGACATATTTCAAAGGAAATTGGATTCCCTCCCTAGCTCTCTTGATGATTTGTTGTCTAATAATTCAACACACCCTTGTCTAATGCAATACTTCTTAACTCTACATATGGTGATCATTACTTTATGTGGCTATTTTTATCTTGTAACTGTGGTTACTTGGCCTAGTCATGATTAAACAATGTTTTCTTTCTGTGACTATTTTTGTCTTATAACTGTGGTTACTTGGCATAGTCATGATTAAACAATGTTTTCTGAGGCCGTTTTACTCTCAAGAATAGAGGGTAGGGAGGTGGAGGTTGGGCATTTTTAGAGTGCCCCCCCACAATATAGGGGATATTTCACCATAAAACATTCATTCATAAAAATAATTTTAAATAATCAAAATACACATTCAATGATCAATTACACAATTGAATTGATGAATCATGAAATAGAAAAATTTAGAATGGGTCAATTAGTGAGATTTCCTGTAAGTTAAATAATATCGCAATAGTACATCAATGTATCATCATCACATAAATGGGAATTTGTTGTATGTACATGAATCATGATTCATGACACACACAACAAAAGAAGGAACAAGGATTCAACAATTGTTGACTATGTTTAAACAGATTGTGCTTAGTCTTCTTCTTTTGGGTGCTTCAACAATGTCTAGCTTTGCATCCTCCTCACAAATCTATTTGGCATCCTATAGAACATCCTTCCATCTTGTTGGTCCCTTCAAATACTTAGGCATCTTACAATATTGAAGGCATAGGATGTTTTGCATTGAAATTAACTTCTCTGATTTTCTAGAGAAAAGTTTTTTCTTTGGATAGAGTGGATGAAGATATACATGCAACAATCATTGTTATTCATAAAGGAACTAACAATATAGGATGGTAAGCAAAATGGCATGTTGTTGAACCTCTGGAGCTCCATTCCCATGTATCACTCACAATCAAATGTTGTCTTAGGCTATGCTTTGTTGATCGTCCCTTGACTGTAACGTGTTGAAAGAGCCAATGAATATTGTGAAGGACATGGATTGCAATTTGCTATGGATTCCCTTGTAGTTGTGCTAACAATGACCAACTTCATAACACCTACTTGGGACAAACCATTTAGATCTAGATCATTAATTCAGGTGTCTCCTGATACCAATTGGGGTTAACTGCATAGGTTGCCATGTATAAAGGTGTGTTCATCCTATCCAACTTGTGTTAAATAATGGATCAGATATTCCTTGTAGAACTCTAATGTGGGATACCTTTCACTCATGTTGTCTCTCACATTGCTTGATATACTATATAACATCTTGTATATCTTTCCTAGATTGGGAAAATCAGTATTTGGCAATTTGCATAATGGATTATTTCTACTATTGGGGTAGTGGATGCAACTGCATACTTGTAGTTTCCTCAGTAATCACCATTCAACAACCTCTATATCGAATTCTTCCAAGTTTCTATGATACAGATATTGATATGGATATGGGAATGGATATGGATATGCAGTGCCCAATCTGTCACTGGTGGAAAATACCCAAAATAAGCCTATTAGTCAAAACTGTCATTTTTTATATGTAGGGAAGTGTTTCAACGAGATGATTTCTATTGTAGTGTTATCAATTTGGTAGCTTTCTTCCCCACAATGCAAGTGAGGGGATAAAATACTATGTTGTTGCACTTGCAAAGGTAGAAAATGAAGGAAAAACAATAGAAATGTTGAAAGTTCATATTAAATCTAATTCTTTCAGTTAGTAAATTAGGTTGTCACCTTTTTGAGTTTTGCAATGACTTGGATAAGGAGGAGAGAGAAATAAAAATCACATCAATCTTCATGAGAACCTAAGTAACAAGACATGGCCCCTAGGGGTGTTGTGTTCATATTCTGTGTGTCGAACACATGGCATACTAGGACATGTCCTAAAACAAGACATGTGCCAAAAATGTGTTGGACATGTGCCCTAGACGTTTCCTACCCATTCAACTCTGAATCTTGATGAATATGCATTACAATTTGTCACTGATATGGCACTGCATATCCATATCCATTACAATATGAACATCTTAAGTCTTTTTTCTCTGGAAAGATCTATCTTGTACTGTTTTTAATGCTGTATCAATTTTCACATTGAACATTGAATATTCAGGGCCATAACAGTTTTAATGTCTATTTATACTGGAGAATGATTCTTAACCGTCATGTTTATAACAAGTAGGTCTTGACTATCTGCATTCCATATAGCTTCAGTGAGGTCAACAATATGTTGGTCATTGGTGGTTAATATTGATCTTCTATGGTAGTTTGCCCCTTGACTTGTCAATTTTAGATGTGTTAAAAATAATGCAGTTGTAAGAGCAATTCTCCGGGAAGATGGCAAAGATCCTAGTTGATATCTAGGGTCCCCAGTACACTCCCAGGGTTCTTGGTCTGGGACCAAGCAATTAGAGCTATGGAAAAAGACCTGAGTGAGGTCCCCCAGTGTATTGTTGGATTTATTGGTCAAGGACCAAGCAGTTTGATGGTATAAGTCCCTAGATGTGTTCTAGGGCCCCTGGATAAGTTTCAAGGAATCCTTGCTCGTGCTTGGATTGATCCTTGGTTATGTACCTTGGTGGATAAGACCCTAGTTGTGATCTAGGGCCCCAGATGTGTTCGTACCAAGATGAGATAATGTGTGACCCTCTTCTCTCCTGGGATGGTCCATGAGACCCAGGAGCAGTTAAGAAGAAGGGCATGATCACATCATTGACCTTTCTCGTATGTTGGGATGATAAAAGCTTATAAGTTATATCATGAGACTCATGTGGACATTCTGCCTTTAATAAAGAACTTACCTTGTTGACTTTGTCTTGAAAACCCCCTTGCTTGAGTTATGCCCCCCTTAATTATTGTGTGGGTTTTGGTTTGGTTCTTTGATTCCTCCTAAAGAAAGCTAGCTGCCTTGATTTTGGATCCCCTCTCCTTGACTTATTATCTCCTTGTTGACTTTTATGATTTAGCAATTAATATATTATGCTATAAAATATTATTTGTTTAATTATTTATTTATTTAATTATTAGGGTTTAAAACATAACCCTAAAGTTAGGACTAAATAAACTAGCCCTAACCTACCCACCAAAAATATAAATTAGAGTGATCTATCCTCACTCATTACACTCACTCTCTCTCCTAGCCGAGTTTTGGGTCTGATTTTTCTGTGGCCCCTATTGTTCAGTTGCTAAGTAGCTGGGGCCCCCTCTATGATAGACTTTTTGGTGTGTTAAGGTTTTCTCAGCCACCATGGGCTGACCCTCGCCAGTCTCCTGCTACAGCTGACCCTAAGGGTCTTTTTCAGCCAGCCATAGGCCTCTCTCGAGTTGTTGTTTGAAGTCTCTGTTTGCTATTGTTGGTGTCGCCTTTGCTGTTAAGTGTTTCTCTTGCTAGTACAGCCTCCTCTTTTTCAGCCAGCTACAGGCCTCTCTCTAGTTTTTATTTGAAGTCTCTGGTTGGTATTGCTAGTGTCGCCTTTGCTGTTAAGTGTTTCTCTTGCTGGTACAACCTTTCTCTTGCTGGTACAACCTTCTCTTGCTGGTATATTCATGTTTTGCTGGTGACTGTCTTCCTGCCCTATGTGTGTTGCCACTGTTCTAGAACTACTGTAACAGTCTTTTTGTGGACAGTAAGAGTTAAGGTTGCTTTGGTTTTTCTTTCCATCCCTAGTTTGAGCAAGATCTTTTCATTCAGCCCTATTACTTGACAGTGGCATGGTCTCTTACTGTTTTCTGGTCCACTACCCTTAAAGGATCTTCTTGGAATTTTTTTTCTAAGGATCATGATGAGATCTACCCTAAGAGTTTGATCAGTGATCCCTTAAATCTTTTTCTGAGCATACATCTAAGAGGATAACATCAACATATCAGGTAAATTTGTTCTTTGTTTGGCTAAGGTAATTCTCATATTTATGTTATGATTTCTGCAATTAAATTTTACACTAGAATTTTTAAATGTGTTGCTGATCTAGAATTACAGTAGCAAATAAATTATCATACAGTTTGTGTAAGTGTTATTACATCATACATTTAGGGTAGTATGGTTTTCCCTATGAGAGTTCTTGTAAATTATCTAAGCAGTTATTCCCATATCATAGAGTCAATAAAAAATGGATTCGACTATGGTAGCCAGAACAAACATGGAGTGTTTTGAGTTTGAATGTGCTTAATGTGTTTATATGTATTGTAATTATATTAGAGTTTGTGATCAAGGCATGAGCTTTTTTACTAGGTTGGCATGGCTTCATTATCGAATGTCTTCTTGGGAATCTGCTAAGTGTTGACAAATTTGTTTTCTTGGTGACATCAGTAAGGAAAACTAGGTGATCCATATGGCATTTACTAAAATGGTATTCAGTTATCAAAGATTGTATTGTAATTTTACCGATGTTTCAGAAGTGTGTCAAGCATCAAATTTGATGATCATTAAAAGATGTATATAATTGTAAAAGGACCACTAGCTCAATGGTATACATTTTTGTGAGTTATCAACAAATAATTCATTTAATGTTGTAAATAGGAACCTAACCTCAATTCTTATAGACATAGATTGAATGCAAGGTGTAGCGTGGTTGGTCCACTGGTTTGTAGAGGAACTTTAATGTGTGTTAGATGTTCATTTCCCTTTTGGATTTAATTTGTACCTATTTCAAACAACATACTAAATCTTGATTAGCTAAGGTTTCTATCACCTTATTGAGATCAACTTTTTGTTGTTCTCTTTTTGATGTATATCAAGTGATTCTAATTTGACTACATATTTAAGAGTTCTTATTTTTCCCTTTGCGGGCATTGGATACACTTGGATCAACACAATGGAGAATTAATAAAAGAATTGTTGATGTGGTAGATAGGATTTGGGCAGGAGGAGGTCGCCTTGCAGACTTGATTGATGAGGAGGATGTAAGTTGATTTTCTTTTTTCAGTATTTGCCATGATTTTAAAAGGATTGTGATGTTCTATATAATATAGTATCAATGAGTTTACATACTTGAGACAAAAGTGTAGCAAATGTTGAGATTTGTACTGTTTGTGCATCATCAAGCATGGTTTGTTGACGAAGTTCAAATGGCTTGGCAGGTGCCCATTCCTGAGAAACCAGATACAGAAGATGAAACATAGATTAAACATTGGAAATGGTGTTTAAAGAAGGCAAAGGAGACAAATAGTGAGAGGCAATCTCAGTGTTGTGATGTAAAATTAAAACTTACTATAAGATACTCCAGATTACTCTTACATCTACCTTACTAGATTTCTACATAAATTCTTTGATGCTAGTATGTGATTTCAAGTTATTGTTCTTTGCCTCGATCAGGTTGCAAGGAAAATGAAGGACGAAGAATGTTTTTACTATCCACATAACTTGGATTTTTGAGGGTGTGCTTACCCAATGCATCTATATTTAAATCATCTAGGTTCAGACGTGTGTCGAGGACTTCTAGAATTTGTTGAGGGTCGACCATTAGGAAATACAGGGCTTTATTGGCTTAAGATACATTTGGCCAACTTATATGGTGGTGGTGTAGACAAATATTCTTTTGAGGACCGACTAACATTTGTTATCGAAAAATGATATGAAAAATGACTATGATGTCCAGTCACTTAATATATCTACTACACAGATTAACTATGTATATGACAGTTAACATTGGTTGTTATTTGAAACTAGATGGATTAGTTGTGTATATAACAATAACATTGGTTGTTATTTGAAACTAAACTTGGAATATATATGTGTTGTATATCTGCAGGCCAAATCTGCTATAGTTGTTGAAGTATTTAAATTTGTATTTTTTCGCCCCTTGTTCTGACCAAGTATTGGGATATTGAATTTTACATGGTTTGGCATTTTCAAATGTCTTGGCATGAGAGATTATGAGCTTTATATCTGGAGTCCAAATCTGTTATGGTTTTTTCAAATTGCTACAATTTGCATTCTATGAATTTGCTCTTCTGCTCAATGTATATATATAGAACATTTGCATGCTACGTGTGAATTTGTTGTGCTAGCCAAAGAATACAAAGAAATACCTACAATGACTTCAAGTTGTATTATTGATGATATAATTGTTTGCTAAATGTCAAACAAATTGTCAGAGGTTTCAATGAAGGCTCTGGAATTTTTGTTGCTCAGCTACCTCATTGGTATATAAGATCTTGTATTGGATGGAACTTGTTTCGACATACCCAAGAAAGTACAGTATTATTTTTATCCTATCTAAAAACAGGGACTTAATCTCTAGTATATTTTTGCAGTCTTATTACGCATGATTTCACTTGAGCTTTTGGACTTTAGCTCAGCAATTGCGAGTTCATGTGATAACACACCCGAGACATATCCTAGTGATCCTAAACCTCATTAGACAAGACCCCCTTTACCATTGGAAGATAGTCCTCCTCCTCAACCAACCTTGCCTAAGACCGATGATACAGATTTAAATATTGATATGACTAGTATCTTAGCAAAGGTTAATGTACCTGTCCCTCTTAGTATTGATATTGTATTTTTTTTTTAAATATCTACAACATAGTCGCTATTGCGACATCTTGGAGTGTCGCTCCCATAACAACCACAATGGATATTATACCTCTTAACGTCTCTCTTCCCACATTCTTAACGTCTCTCTTTCCACCTCCAAGATTGTCACTCCCATAGCAACCACGTCGGAGCTAGTAACTCCTGGTCATCATTGTTGCCACCTGATGGAGGTCGTTCTTACGACATCCAAGAGTGTCTCTCCCATAGAAACCACGTCGGAGCTAATACCTCGTCCCGTCGGTCTTGCCACCTTCAGAATGTCTCTCTTTCCACCTTTGAAACGTCTCTTTTGCCACCTTTGAAATGTCTCTTTTGCCACGTCTGAAACGTCTCACTTGCCACGTTTGAAATGTCGTTCTTTCCACCTTTGAAGCATCTCTCTTGCCACGTCTAAAACATCTCACTTGCCATGTTTGCAATGTCTCACTTGCCACGTTTTCAACGTCTCAATTGCCATGTTTGAAACGTTGGTCTTGCCATGTTTGCAACATCTCTCTTGCCACGTTTGAAATGTCGTTCTTTCCACATTTGCAACGTCTCTTTTTCCACGTTTGAAACGTCGCAATATAGATGAAAACGTGGTCGTCGGAAAAACGACATCATGTGAAACGACGTTTGAGGGGGTCCAAGGTTTGTTGGTCTTCCGAAAATAGAAAGTGGTAATTGCGTTGAACGCGTCGTCATAATTTGACCCAAATGCAGTAGTTTCATATATGGAAGACAATCACTTCCATATATGAACATGTATGGAATTTTAACACTTCCATATATGCACATGTACATAAGCCAACCACTTTCATAGATGCGCATATACAGATTTCGTATATCTTCATATACATATTTTGTATATGTGCATTTAGGGAATGGATTTTGTATATGTGCATTTACTAAAATGGTTGTCTTCAATATATGAACATATACAAAAGATGACCAATTATGTACATGCACACATAAATAAGTCAACCACTTCTGTATATGCACATATACCCATAGGAACTATGACTTGAGTTCATATGTGCATATACATAAGTGGTCAAATTTCATATATGTTCATATATGGAAGTGGCTAGCTTCCATATATGTGCATATAAGGAAGCCAACCACTTTCGTAAATGAGAATATATGGATTCCATATATTCGCATTTACAAAAAGGCTTTCGTATATGCACAATTACAAAAATGGTTAACTTTCATACATGCACATATATAGAAGTGGTTGGCTTCTGCATATACGCATATATGGATGTCAACCAACTATCATATATGTGCATATATGAAAGTTGAACACTTATGTATATGTGCATATACAAAACATGGTAGAATTCTATATATGTACATATACGGAAGCTGGTCACTTATGTATATGTGCATATACAAAAATTAGCTTCCTATATGCACATATACAAAATCGAGCTTCTGTATATGTGCATATATAAAAGTCAACAACTTTAGTAAATGCACATATACGAAATCCCTTCAAGGTATATGTGCATATATGGATGCCAACCACTTCCGTATATGTGCATATACATAAGTCCACGACTCTTGTATATGCACATATATAGAAGTAGTCGGCTTTCATATATGTACATATACAGAAGTGGTCGGCTTCCGTATATGTGCATATATCCTAAAGGGATTTTGTATATGCAAATTTATGAAAGTGGTTGACTTCTATATATGTGAATATACCAGATTTAGCTTCTATATATGTGCATATATGAAATGGGTCGGCTTTTGTATATTTGCATATATCCTGAATGACTTATGTATATGTGCATATACCCTTAAGGATTTCTATATATGTAAATATATGAAAATTGGCCAGTTCCATATATGTGCATATACGAAAGTCATCGACTTATGTATATGCACACGTACCTTGAATGGATTCATTATATGCACATTTATGAAAGTGGTTGACTTCAGTATACGCGCATTTACAGAAGTCATCCAACTTTCGTATATAGCGCATATATACAGAAGTCAGCTAACTTTCGTATATAGTTGTATATAGCGCATATATGGAAGTGGCCAACTTTCGTATATGCACATATACAAAATCTTTCCACTTCATATATGCGTTACAGAAAATCTGACCACTTCTATATATGCACATATATGAAAGTGGCCAACTTTTGTATCGCATATACGGAAGCCGACCACTTTTGTATATGCACATATACGAAAGTAGGCCACTTTTGTATATGAAAATATACGAAAGTTGACCACTTCTATATATGCACATATACAGAAGTGATCGGATTACAACTTCCATATATGCGCATATACAAAAGTAGGCCACTTCCATATATGCACATATGCGGAAGTGGCTAACTTTCGTATATGTGCATATACCCTAAAGGGATTCCATATATGTGCATTTAAAAAAGTGGTTGACTTCCATATATACTATACAGAAGATGACTTCTGAATATGTACATATATGAAAGTGGTCAGCTTCCGTATATGTGCTTATACCCTGAAAGGATTTCATATATGTGCATATACGGAAGTGGTTGACTTTCATATATGAAATTTGGGAGACTTCCATAGATGTGCATATATGATCACTTACAGAAGGACTTCCATATATGCACATTTACAAAAATGGATAACATTTGTATATGCACATATTCGGAACACAACCTTTGTATATGCACATATATTGATGCAGAAGAATTTCTCCAACCCAACAATGTGCTAAATAGCCAACACATCAAAGCATGCATTCAATAAGGGAGAGAGGTGTCAACCCTCTCAATTTCAAAACTAAAAATGTAATTACTATTGTAAGGTCGAAGAGAAATGCATATGAATTTGTGAATGTAGTATATAGGGTCAATTTTAATGGTTGACAGGATGAGATCTAGATCTAATCCAGACTAGACAACCATTGAATGTAACTCATTGTAATTAATGTGAGTAGGTGAGATGGAGGGAAGAGCTCGAGGAGCCCCCTTTTGTAAAAAGATCTTTTGTATCTATATTGACTAGTTCCAAGAGAGGAAGAAGAAATATTGGAGAGATAGGAGAGAGAGATGAGACTCTATTGCAGTTCGAGCTTTGTACACATTATAATAAGACATTTATGTTAATGAGCAAAAAGAAGTTTTTCTTGCATATGATTTTGTCTGTTTATGTATCTCTCATGAATGTTATGTGTATGTTCATTTGTATGCTGTAGATGTATGTTAGATTCCATCTGCAGAGATAGATATATTTTTCTATTTGAGATTTTATTGATTTCAGTCTGGATTGTTTGTGGCTTCATGCAAGGGTTTGCATGATAGAGTACTGAGGACTTTGTAAGACAAAAGAGTGCACATTTGAGTTCTATGTAATTCACACAAAGATGTGCTAGGAGGGTGCACCAGAGGAATCATAAATTAAAGGGGAAAATCCTTAAGGTTGTTGAATACCTTGGAGGTATGACTGTGCAGAGGAGGGCACAGAGAGAAGACATAATTGTTGAGGATTCTATGAAGCTCTTCCAGGAGGGAATTGAGCGAGTGCAAAGAATGCACAAAAAGAAATCTATTTCAAGTTCAAAGATAAGGGGAGTGTCGAGGAGAGAAGAAACTTACATAGTTGTTGAACACTCTATAAGCTCAGCAAGGCATGCTTGAGCATAAGTTGCCAAGAGGGAATTTATATCTTTTCAAGGAGAGAAAGGAGTAGGGTTGTTGAACACTCTAGAGGAAGAATTGTGCGAGGAGTGCACCAGGCCAAGACTTAGATGAAGTTTTGATAGACAACCATCTGAAGGCTATTCAGAGCATAAGGAGTGTGCATAGGAAGAACTTGTTTCAAGTTTGAAAGCTCAGGAGGTTGAGCATAGAAGTGTGCTAGGAGGTGGACCAAAAGTATTCTAAGGAAGTAGAGGTTCGAGCCCCTTAGATCATAGTCAGTTCAAAAATATCAGGAGGGATAGCGGAAGTTGAGACCCAAAATCACAGGGCTCGCAAGAAGGATATCAAAAGTGGAGACCTTTGAAGCATAGAAATCTTCCAAGACTGGGGAGAAGTGAAATCTCGGGAGGAGGAGTGTTGGAAGCCATTAGATCAGTTGCAGAGGAGTGAATATGGACCATCGAATCCCACATCCAGACAACGAAGAATGCACACAGGAGGAGATCAGATATAAACTTTTAGATCTGAGTACAGAGGACCAACAGTTGTTGTATATGGAGGAAGGTGCACGAGAGAAGTTCCCAAAGGATCGAAACCATCCATCATCAAAGAGGATATGTGGCAATAGATCTGGGGTGTTCGTGGAATCAGACATCGGGAGATTTGCAAGGAGAAGAGGAAAAAACTTGCAAAAGGTGAATTCGTGAAATTATTCTGGACCGTTGGATCTGAGGTGACACATGACAAAGATCCACACACATCGGAGGATTGGGCACCGGGAAAATGGAGGTGAAGACAAGAGTAAATACCCAAGGAGATGGGAGCTGAAATGATCCTAGTTATCCATTTCATTGACTCACTACTGGAGAAGGTCAAAGGGAAGAGTTTTTAGAACTCCTAAATCTTGAAATTGTGATTTGATTACAGCCGTCAGATCTTGGAGCACCAGGAGTCATTGATATAGTGTGGGAGAATTTCAGAGTTTCGGGGATTGGAATATCTACGGTGAGAAGTGTTTCAAATTCTTGAATCATGAAGTCCCAAATATTTGGGAGCTGGGACCCAGTTTGTAAAGGAAGGTCACATCATGTGCATAGGAGAGAGGGCTAGCATTGCTAAGCCCCTAGTCTGGTTTTGGGACTTGAAGGAGTCAGGTGTCTTGGAATGAAAATCCTAGACATCATGAAATGCGACACACCTATTGTGTAGGATTATGGTAACAGGGTTGTGGTCATGTGGAGGGAGATCATGCATGGTGTTGTTCATGCGGGATGAGTTCTCATTCGAGCCTATGGATTTGTTCGTTGAAGGTTCCAGTAGAAAACTAAAGAGCCATTTCGTCTCATCAAGCGTTCAAGAATGATCCTTAGACTGGGAGGTCAATAGACCCTACCAAGGTAGAGATAGGGAGTCTACGTCAAGTGGTATCAGAGCCCCCATTGTTTACACACAATAGACAAAATAAGGATGATGAAAATGTATACTTTGATACACACCATCAATGTGGTATCAAAGCTCAGAACTATTTCATTTTTGTAGCGGAGAGTAGGCAGAGAAAAAATAATTTTATACACACCATCATGTGGTATCAAATCCACTTTATATCTATAGATTTTAGGAAGAGGGAGGTAGCGTAAATAAGGAGAAAATTTGATACCATCAAGTGGTATCAGAAGATGAAGACAGAGTGTTGATGCTCTATAAATATTGTTGCAAGGTGTGGAGAAAATGGTGGAAATCAAGGTGGGCTAAGACAGAAGAACCATTCGCATTCTTGAGGAAAGGATGGCTACTGAAGGCCAAAGGAGTGGTCAAGGCAAAGACCTCCAATAGAAAAGCAAGGCTAAGACAGAAAAAGAGCTTAAAGAGATAAGAACACAAATGGAGAAGCTTGCATTGAAAATGCAACAAGATGCAAAGGTGCATTGGGTGTATGAATGGCCCATGAAAAAGAAGGTGAAGTGGCCCATTCATAAATTTTTATCTAGAGGACAATGAAGATTTTTGAGAAGTTGGTTGAGGCATACTGAAAAACCTCAATGAACCAGAGGAAGAACCGATTCACATTTGTGAACCAGAAACTGTGAAGAGTCTAAGTGATAATGAGGATAATAGATTAGAGAAGGGTCTTGGAGACTACCAAGTGAGCACCGATGAACTTTCAAGTTTCTAGGTGGGCAATGATATGGGATCATTGGAGGATCTCATAGACTACTAGGGAGGCAGCACAAAAATCTCAGATGTCCAGGTGGGCAAGGGAGAAGAGAAGAGATTGTCTGACAATCCCATGAACTTCAAAGTGAGTTTGGATCAACAAGGAGAGTTGATAGAGGAGGGTCAAAAATACATTATGATAATTGGAGGAATTGAGGTATTCCTTCCACATAGCCCAGTTGAGGCCAACACATGTGTTGCAAATGCAACTGTAGAAAAAGGACAGCTAGCAGTGAATGTCATGAAGGAAGAGGAGAAGATGGACCAGACACTGACGCTTTCCCCAGTAGAAGGAGAAGAGAATTCAACATAATTGCTTGAAATTTTCAGCCAAGAATATGAACAAGGGATAACTGCAGTACTAGAGGCTATAGAAGAAGAAACAGAAGAGGAAGAAGTAGACCACATGGAATTTGTTGATCTTTGTGAGGAATTGGAATTCCGGGAGAGAAGGGTAATGGTGCAAATATAGCACATCCAATAGACTAGGTTGGAGATAGAAGGAGCATACTAGCCCAAGGAGAAATTGCAGGAAGCTGGACTTGGACCAACGCAAGAAGAATTGGTAGAAGAAAATATGTCAGAAGGTGAAGTTGAGAAACAACTCAGTGATGAGAGTACAGAACTGAATTTTGTAGCAGAGTGGCAATATAATGCCATAGAAGAAGAAAACAACAAGAGGGGTCAATGATTCACCCATAGATAAAGAGGAGCTCAAACAGAACAAGAGGCATGAAAAGAACTAGCCACTCGAGTAGCTGGACATAGTGATTGCAAAAATTAGAAAGTTGATGTTGAGGTCAGCACAAGAATTTGTCAACAGAGAGAAGTTGAGTAGAAGGGAGCTTTCCATAGCAGTAGGGAAGCAACAACAACAACAACAAAACAGTGGAGCATATGGAAAGCTCCAAAGAATAGTTTGTGATCCAGGTGGATTTCAACAGAGATGGGAAGCTCAGGAGCATGAGATCATGAATTTTTCATAGCAGTGGAGTATGATGCAAGAGCATCACTCCAACCCAACAATGCGTCAGCTAGCCAACACATAAAAAAATGCATTCAATGGGGGAGAGTGACGCCAACCCTCTCAATTTCAAATTTGAAAATGTAATAACTATTGTAAGGTCAAAGATCCATGTCGATTCCTTTATGCATGTAGTATATAGGGTCTCCTTTAATGTTTGACAGACTGAGATCTAGATCTAATCCAGAATAGACAACCATTGAATGTAATTCATTGTAATTAATGTGAGTAGGTGAGATGGAGGGAAGAGCTCAAGGATCCCCCTTTTGTAAATATATCTTTTGTATCTAGATCGATTAGTTCCAAGAGATGCAAAAGAAAGATTGGCAATATAGGAGAGAGATTCAAGACTCTGTTGTAGTCCGATATTTGTACACATTATAATAAGACATCTATGTTCATGAGAAAGGAGCAGTTTTTCCTACATATGATTATGTGTGTTTATGTGTCTTTCATGAATGTTATGTGTGTGTTCATTTGTATGTTATAGATGTATGTTAGATTCCATCTGCATGGATAGATATACTTTTCTATCTGAGAGTTTATTTATTTCAGTATGGATTCTTTGTGGCTTCATGTAATTGGTTTCATGATAGAGTATTGAGGGCTCTGTAAGCCAGTGTAAAGAGTGAACATCTGAATTCTATGCAATTTAGGAAAAGACGTGTTAGGAGGGCGCATAAGAGGAATCATAAATTCAAGGGGAGAATCCTCAAGGTTTTTGAATACCTTAGAGTTATGATTGTGTTGAGGAGGGCACAGAGAGAAGACATAATTGTTGAGGATTCTGTGAAGCTTTGCCAGGAGGGCATTGAGCAAGCACAAAGAGTGCGCAAGAAGAAATCTATTTCGATTTCATATATAAGGGGAGTGTCAAGGAGAGAAGACACTTACAAAGTTGTTGAACACTCTATAGGCTCAACAAGGAATTCTTGAGTAGAAGTTGATAGGAGGGCACTTATATCCTTTCAAGGAGAGAAAGGACTAGGCTTGTTGAACACTCTAGATGAAGACCCATGCAAGGAGTGCACCAGGCCAACACTCAGATGAAGTGTTGATAGACATCCATCTGAAGGCTAGTCAGAGCACAAGGAGTGTGCGCAGGACAAACTTGTTTCAATTTTGAAACCTCAGGAGGTTCAGCGTAGAAGTGTGCTACGAGGAGCACTAGAAGTCTTCTAAGGAAACAAAGGGTCGAGCCCCTTAGATATATGTTAGTTCAAAAAGCTCAGGAGGAATAGTGGAAGTTGAGACCCAACATTACAGGGCTCTCAGGAAGGAGATTGAAGGCCGAGACCTTCGAAGTGTCGAAATATTCCAAGACTAGGGAGAAGAGCAAGCTCAAGAGGAGGAGCATTAGCAACCATTAGCTCAGCTATAGAGGAGTGAAGTTGGACCGTCAAAGCCCATGTCTAGACAATGAAGAATGCACATGGGAGGAGATCATATCTGAACTATAATATTTGAGTGCAGAGGACCAAGAGTCGTTGGATCCAAAGGAAGGTGCATGAGAGAAGTTATGAAATGATCAGAACCATCCATCATTAATGTAGGAGCACCTCTCCATGTCAATCGGCCAGCCAACCAACCCACGTCAGTGCACGCATTCAATGATGAAGAGGCAGAACCTCATTTCAAATTTGAAATTTGAATGTAATTAATTTTTTAGGCTGTTGAGCCATGGAGTCGTGCCTTTGCAAAGGCATTAGAGTGGATAGCCTTTAATGGGTTGTAAGGCTGAAATCTAGATCCGATTCTGGACTAGACAACCCATTCAATGTAATTGAATAGGGTAGGTTAGTTTGGAGGGAAGAGCTCAAAGATCTCCCTCATGTGAAAGATCGGGATATCTTCTCTGTATTATCAAAGATCAGAGTATGCAGAGAGAGTTGAGAAGGAGCTGAGACTTTGTTGAAGTTCATGTTCAAAATACCTTTGTAAAGAGGCATTTTTATTAATACAAACAGAAGCAGTTTTTCTTGCAAGTATTTCTATGTTGAATGAATGTCTATGTGTGTTCTTTGTATGCTGTAGATTTATTTTAGGAATGCATTTGCAGGGGTTGTTTGATTTTAGGGTTAGAGGTCTTTGAGTCTTCACACCAGGAGGGTGTGACAGAACACTGTGGGTTCTGATAGCCATGCACAGAGAATGCATTTCTGAATTCTATGGGTTTAGAGAAAGGTGTGCTAGGAGGGCACAGTAGCTGAAATCATTAGCTCAGAGAAATACCTCAAGGTTGTTGAACACCTTGGAGGTAAGGATATGTATGAGAGACACAATTGCAGATAGAATATCTGAGGAGTTCTGTAGAGCTCTGCCAGGAGGGCTTTGAGCGTATGCACTAGTTGCATTAAGGAGGAACTTTGTTGTGAGTTCAATAGGAAGACAGAATCGTTGTAGGATTCTGCAGGAGCTCTACCAAGTGGGCATTGAGCACATGCATCATGATGCATTAAGGAATACCTCTATTGTGAGTTCAACAAAAGTTAGGATCACTGAGGATTCTAGACACTCTGCCAGAAGGGCATTGAGTAGGTGCTAGAGAGCACAGAGAGAACTCTTTGAGTTCTATATTTGAAGAAGAGTCCAAGGAGAAGGATCTTCACAAGGTTGTTGAACACCTTGCAGACTTAGCAAGAGGTTGATTGGGCTAAGGAGTCTCAGGAGGGAATCAGATTCTCCATCTAAAGCAGAAGAAAAAGGATAAATTCCTTAGAGGTTGGAGCTATAGGAAAATCTCATAAGAGATAACACTGAGTTAGTGTGCAGAGACCCTGCAGAGAAGCGTAGAAGTCGAAGAGTCTTTTGAGGATTTGAGAAGAGAAGTTCAGGAAGAATGCAGATGCTCAGGAGGAGCACAGCCGCCATCGGATCAGGTCGAGAAAGAGATATGGACTATTGGATTTCCACATCCAGGGAGCAGTGAAGGAGGCGCACACAACAAGAGCAGTTGTGAGTGTTGGATCTCACACAAATTGCCGATAATTGTTGGATTGGTCAGAAGCTGCACAAGAATTAAACCTCAAGCACAAGGCAGAGAAATCCAAAATGTCCTGAAGAGTGCAAAGTTATCGGGATTTTGGAATTCAGGATTTTGGAAGTCTTGATGACGAGAGGTCGGGACACTTCACAGTGAAAGTCCCAAAATAGATCTGAGTCGTCCATCCGGGAGGGGGACGCGTGTCGCGAGATCACCCACATCGGGGATTCGGACAACGAGACTCACAGAGGTGAGAATTTTGACTTCGCACTTGGTGAAGTCTTGAAAAGAACATAGTCATCCATTCGTTGGGACACATGGTGGAGATCGAGGAACCCATCAGCATTTCAACTACCAGGGATTCAAGTTGACATAGGATTTGTGTCACTGGGGGTCGCAAGTTGTGAAATCACGAAATGCAGGAGGACCATCCATCTTGAGGAGATGCATGGTAGCAATCCAGGATTTTGGGAGATTTTTCGAAAGGAGGCCATTTCGACAAATCAGAAATCGAGAATTTAGGAGTCCCTTTGACAAGAGGTCGGGCTCTCGTATTGATAAATCCTGAAAGAAATAGGACTGTGGTCATATGGGAAGTGGTCATATGGGCCAAAGAATAGCCGAGGGGGCTAATTGCTGTGAACATCATTTCGACGTTTTAGCATTTCAGTGATCGGGAGGTTAAGGGGACAGAGGTTCTCGACATCAGAACTCTGAGAGTCCCGAAACCCAAAATTCACGGTCATGAGAAGAAGACTGTGAGGCAAGAAGAAGGACCTATGGATTGGAAATTTGAGATTATAGTGAGGAATCAAAAGAGCTACTTTGGCTTGGGGAAGTGAGTGAATGATCCTGTGAGCAGAATACGACCCGAGGATTAGAAGGGGTCTGCGTCAAGTGTGGTATCAGAGCCTTGAATCTTGTCTATAGATTTCAGGAAAGGGAAGCTGGAGATGAAAGAGAACTCTGATACACATCAAGTGTGGTATCAAAGAGAGAAATTTGTTTGTATATTTCAGCCAGAGAGAAGGCAAAGGAAGATAGAGTGCTAGAGACATTGTGATGGTTATCTGCAGGTAGGCAACAATCAAGGAGACAATCAGGAAGACTGTGGAAGAGGCTGGAAACACTCAAGGGTGTAGAGTGACAGCGGTAGATTTACCAAGAGGGAAGATAGACAACAAGATGGTTACTAAAGGCTATATGAGTGCTGGAAGGAAGGACCCAGAGCTAATGAGAAGAGATGAATGGGATGAAGAACTTGCCGAGATGATGGAAATAATGGATGAACTTGCATTTGAGATGCAGCAGAACGCCAAGTCGAGATGGGTATATGAATGGCCCATGAAGAAGGTGAAAGAAAAATAGCCAGACAAGGAGTTGATGGCTAGAAGACAATGTAGACTGTTAAGAGGATGGTTGAGGCATGCTAAAAACCTCGATGGACCTGAGGAGATGGTTCAGGTATGTGAACCAGAGAGTTAGAGAAATCTCAGTGTAGATGAGGATGAACTGGGATCAACTGAGGATCTCATAGACTGTCATGAGGAAAGCCAAGAAATTCCCAATTGTCAAGAGGGAAGAGAGTTGAGATTATTGCATGGTCTCATAGAATGTCAGGAGGACAGCTAGAGAATTTCACATTTCCAGGAGGGCAATGAATCGAGATCACTGCGGGATCTCATGGATTGCCAGGAGGACAACATAAAGTTTCCAATTTTCCAGGTGGGCATGGGAACAGAAATGAGGTTATCTGAGAGTCTCATGGACTCAGAGGTGAGTTTGAATCAGCCTAAAGAGCTAACAGAGTAGATGAGCTCAAATATGGATTTGGATCAGCATATGCAGCTAACAGAAAAGGAAGATCGAAGGAATCTTCTAATGATTGGAGGAATTCAAATATTCCTACCACTTAGCCCAGAGGAGGAAAAAATATGTGTTGCAGATGAAACAACAACAGTAAGAGAAGGACAACTAGCTTTGACTATTAAAGAAGAATTGGAGCACGTGTTAGAAGCTGCCCAAACAGAAGAAGATGAGCATTTTGAGGAGTGGCTCAATACTTTCATCCAGGAAGATGAAAAGACTGCAGCATTGGAACTTGCAGAAGAAGAAGAAGAAGAAGTAGAAAACATGAGCTTTGCTGATCTGTGTGAACATATTGAAGCCCTGGAGAGAGGGTGATAGTGCAGATCTTTCACATCCAATAAGTGAGGTTGGAAGAAGATTAAGATGACATGGGAGATCATGATGATCTGCCCATCTGCAGAAAGAAAATGTGGCTGAGGAGACTGCATGAACAGGGCCAACCATTACAACAGTTGGATGAGGTGATAGAAGACATCAAAAGGATGATGTTGAGATCAGTAGAGACTGTCAGCAAGGAGAAGCTGGGCAGAGAAGCAGTAGCAGCAACAAAAGCAACAGCAAATTAGGGAATTTGTTTTAAAATACTTAACATGTTATTCATCCTAAGGCCATCTAGGTTCATTCCTCTAACATCAACAACACCATGTGCCCTTCAAGATGCACTACGTGCTCCAAGGGTGCCACTCGCCTCATCTGTTTCCTTCCGTGATGTGCCCTTTAGGATGCACTACGTGCTCCAAGGGTGCCACTCATCTCTTAACTGACTTGGTAGAAATCAATAACCCTTGGAGTCAATAATCCACCAAGTAAACTTGTGGGAGACCAAGGAATTATAAGGAATAAGGCCCCCACATTATTGTGTGCCCCTTAGAATCATTGTGAGTGACTGTCGCAGTCTTCCCTCATGGTATCGTGTGTCCTCTCAAACTAGGTAACTGTTAACCTACATTTCGAGCCATGGAAGGAGTGCTAGTAGGATGTGGCAAGGCTGTTGTCCACATCTCTCCCTCAACATCTCTAGTAGTTTTGTGTGACCCCTTTACTCCATATGTGAGTCTGGTCGGCAAGCTATCATCAGCCTGCATCATCAACAAATCATGTCAGAATGTATCCATATCATATCATCTAGGCAAATGCAGTAATATCATAGTAAAAACAATCATACCCCAATGGTACACTCCTTGTCTCGATCTGGATTCCAATGGGTTCCATCGTTGCCTCTGCATTCTCGAGGTCCAAAATCTTGCACACTTAGTAAATCGAGTCAATAGCACCTATCTATGTCAATGAAATAAAAAAACATGTCATAAACCCATAATGCCTCATAATCAAAATCAATGGTCTTAATAGCATAATAGTCTGGATCACTTGCACGCAAGTTTCCTCAAAGAATGAGTTCTCTTAGTACACCAGAGAGGGATGTTACACCCATAGGAGAGACTCATTATGTTCCTGGGTGATTATAGTTGGGATGTTTTGGATCACTTGCTCTATTGTTGAGCTGCAGTCCACCTAGATTTCTAAGAGGAGATTCTTGTAGAAGTCATTCATCTCATGCGTTTTTTCCTGATGAGTTAATAGGGTGTTTCCCTGAGAGTCATCCAGCTTCATAATGTGATTGATAAGGCATATTTGGATCATAGAATGGTGGAAGAATTTGGTGTTTTTCTCTCCTTTGTTGAGCCATTGAACCCGAGATTTCTATCTCCACATGATCTCTTCTTGCTTGTGTCTTTCTTCTAGATTCCTTTTGAATTCACTTTCCTCCTCCTGTTGTGTGATTTTGTATCCTTCTTAAATGAATTGTGCCTAGAGGTTCTCTAGTTTTTGTTCCAGTAATTTCCTCTCTTGGAAAATGTTCCCAAAGACCTCTTATAGTGCTTCACTAATGATGGGACAACTACTGGAAGTTTGGATGGGAGATCCAAAAAATTTCAAATCTAAAGGGTTTAAGCTTGGGGTTGGCAATAGTGTCAACACAGAGCTGAACCGGCCAGTTGCCTGAGCCTACCTTTGAGAGGATGCTGGAATATACTAGGGGAATTTCCAAGAGGAGAGTTTTCGAGATGAGGAAATGATCAAGCATGCATGTTATTTGATGGTGTCCTGATATTTTGTTGGTCCAGGTGTAGGTGCCATTGCTATTCTCAATGTCTACCATTCTTAGGTTCTCTATGAGTTCTTGTAATTTTTCACTATCCTATTCCATGCACTTTTTTCCCCCTCACTTTTCCTCCAGCTTGAGAATCATGTTGAATTCTCCCCTTATTATCCATCGTCTGCACTCCTCTAAGGAACCTAGGTAAGTAAGGTTTTGAAGAGAGATGTCTTTGTCTTGGTTGTTCTGCAGTCCATAGGCATTTGTGATCATTCCTTCCTTGTTCGAGATGATGGCTCTATAGTGCACTATGATGGTGGATGGAGTGGAGAAGCCTTGATCAAGGATGACTATTGCAGGATTCTATAGGATGGCCAGGCCTCTTGAAGCTCCTTTTGAGTTTGTTTGACAAGATTCACCATTACACCAACATATTTTGATGATATCTTCTACATCTTTCCCTACACAATTTGTCTCTTGTATCAAGAATATATTAGGGTCTTCCATTTTGATGCAGTTTCGAAGAATCCTTTGTTTGGATATTCCATATAGGCCTCAGATATTTCAGGTGAGGATATTTATAGTTAACAATTGGGTGGATTGAAAAAGGATCTCTTTGATAGCTTGTGAATCTATCCCGAGTTGATCATATAGTTTCCCACTTCCTTTCTTAGTTGATGAGTCATTTTCTGCCTTTTCGCTTGTTTTCTTTGCGGTGTTTTATTGGATCTTTATTTGGGTCTATGTCGATCCCCAACCTTGATGTGGCCCCTATTGATGAGTCCAAGAATACTTTGTGAACTTTCCTGAGTTGGTTCTATGGTAAGGTTTGGAGATCCTTCTTATTGAGTGCTTCTACTATCCTATCTAGATCGATTTATGTTAGGTCATGCTCATCCATTTCCATGACAGTGTCTTCCTCTTTTTCTGTTTCTTTTCCTAAGACTGGGTGAGTCTATGTATCTACTTGGTTTGTTGGGGTTTGATACTATTGTGATGGTTGGTCTTCCTTGTGCTTGCTGAGATCTATCCCCATGGTCTTATGGGGGGTTTTCCACTTCTTCTGCCACTCAGTGGCGATCGAGGGCTTCAAAAGAATTATTATTTGGGTTCTTTTTTCCATTAATGGAAGTGGGCTTCTTATATGCTTGTCTCCTTTGATTTTCCACCTAGATAAATCCTTCCTTTGTTTTCTCTTCAGCCTCCCTTTGGGGGGGGGGTGTTGAGAGAGCAGTCTCTGAAAAGTTATCCATGTTCATGTCATTTTCGACATCCAAAAGGAATGTGTTCATAGTCTATGGTTTGGGCCCATTCCTCATCTTGGTATTCTAAGATAATTATTACTTGGAGTGCTTTGGAGATGTTCATATAGACACAGATCCTTGCATAAGAGTTGTATTTTCTTTTTTTGGTAGCTTCAAAACATTTAGCATATTTACCTAGGGTGTTGCCTATGTCGAGTAAAATTTCTTCTAACCAGAACTCTTTTAGGTATGGAATAGAGGCGAATCCATATCGGTGCGTATGCAAAGTTTTCCTTTTCTGGGCAGAAGAGGTCTGTCCAAAAGAGGAGGTAGAGGGCAGCTGAATTATAGAAATATGGTCCCCATTCAAAGATCTTGTCCTTCTCTTCCAAGTTGTATAATATTACTGTGAAGAAACCTTTGTAGCTCAGCTGGAGCTCATAGTATCCCTTGGGATTCCACCACGCCTTGATCCACCGAGTTAGGTCCCTTTTTGAAGTACAAAGACCTAAGAAATTTCCTATGTGGGCATGGTATCTCATGAACTGTGTGGTCCCCTATCCTAGTGGTTTTGATAATGTATTTGGGTGAAATCGGGGCTTGGGGGATACATTTGTCGGGTATCAAAGCTCGAACTTCTTTTGGATGCGAGGCCTCAACATCCATGCTCAATTCTTTGCTAATATCCATCTCTTCCTGCAAATATGGGTCTCGTAAGTGCAATGGCGGCTCAAAGAACGGTCTACGCACCCATGAGTTCTCCAAATCATTGGCGACAATGTTGTGGTATGAGGGGGATTTTGCCCCCCTTTCTGTTCCCATTCTTCTGTAGAGATCAGTTCCAGGGTGCATAGGCAGTCAAAGGAGTGCAGAGGAGTTTAGACATGGTTAGGGTAGGATGGTTGTTGGTGCATGAGAACCCTAATCTTGCAGAGTTTTTGTTCTGGTTTCTTCATAAAATCAACATTCTCAGGTATCATTTCATGTTGAAAACAAATTTAGTTATACATTAAAATCGAAAATTGTCATTTAAATTATTAATTTAAAAGAAAAATGTCTTAAACAACATTTAATTTATTGAATCATAAGTTCGCACATCACAAGCATTACATGTTTCAAAATTTAAAACTACAACTTAATCTGTTAAAATCATTTAGATTTAATTTTCAAATTTTCAAATTTGAAATGTGTTATATATGGCAATGTGGAGAAGAAAGTACCCGAGAGTGTTCTTGGGAGGGATATTGGGATAGAGGTGGAGGAGGAGGAAGAACCCATACCTGGGAAGAATACGTCCATTCTTGATGATTCATAAATGTATGTTCATTGCACATTAGTGAGTTTTAATTTTCTTTTATGTTGGGGTTTTATATAAAAGTGTTCAAGCTTATGATGAATAAGCTTGTATTTTTTACTTTTATTAAATTTTTGTTTTCTCAAATTTTTAGTTTAGCCTTTCCTATTCAAGGCTTTGATCAATTATTTTGAAATATATAGAACCCCTATATAAGATTATCGTTTTCTTAAATGGTACATTCAAACTTATTTAAGTTTAGATCATGATGAAGAACTAATTTTGAACATGAACATTTGATTATTTGAGAACAGGCTCTATCCCACATCAGAAAAGGGGAAGTTTCTAAATTTCTTCAATTGCATTCCTTGCCTTCTTGACCATGAATGGTGTGGTATGGAAATTTGTTTTTTCTACATACAATGAAGTGAATTCCTTATTTCCATGGTATTTTTAAACTCTTATCTAAATTGGTTACCAACCAGAAAAACCAACATTCAAGTAGATTTACAAATAAGCTATGTATATGTATATACGAGTTAGCTCACACATATTGTATATGTTGTATGTGTGAGCTAGCTCACACATATTGTATATTTGAGCTAGCTCAGAGATAATTTCAAAGAGAATTTGATTATATGTAATATGAATATATCCCAAAAATGAAATATTTAAATGGTTTTTGAAGAATGAGTTAATATATGTGAAGATTTGTGTTCTCTTCATGTACATGAAAGATTATATGAGAACATATATTCCACCGCAGAAAGAGGAGATAAGTATTTTCTGGAATAATGGTTTTTAAAATGGATATTTGTGAGATTTCATAGATATAAGTAATTTCTTGTAAGAATGACTTAATATGGAGATTTATGAGTTCTTTAATTTGAAAGGGCATTGTGGAATTTGATTATATGACCACTGCATAAGAAGAGAGCAGTATTTCACTGCTAAGGAGATTAGTATTTTACTGTTGAATAAATAAGATCAAATAAGATCACTTGGGATGAGAATTTCACCTAAAGGATTTGGGACTTTATCCACAAGGAGATAATTATTTCATTGGAAGAATGACTTAATATGGAGATTTGTGAAATTTCTTCATACACAGTTCTATATTTACTTTAAGATTATTATCTAACTCTGAACATGTAACAAGAAACTCTTGCATGCACTGAGAGAAATTATTCTTTGAGGGAACTTGCTTGCAAGTGATCCAAATTATTATACTATTGGTTATTTGATTATGATTATGAGGCATTATGTATATGATGATAAGTTATTTTGTTGTATTGAAATAGACAGGCGCTATTGACTGGGTTCTCCTGAGCGTACAGGACTTTGGACCATGAGGATGCAGAGGCATTGATGAAACCCTTCGACTCCGGATTGAGTCAGGGAGTGGAATATTGGGATTTGATTATTATTGACATGACATATGTACATATGATTATATGTTATGATGATTGATTTTTATCGCTAACATGATTCATTGATGATGTATGCTGACAATAGCTTGCTGACCAGACACATGTGGAGAATAGTGGTCACGCAAGACAACTAGATACTTTGAGAGAAAGTTGTTGGAGCACTCATGTCATGGCTCGAACTATTGGTTAATGACTACCTAGTTCGATAAGACCCACGATGTCATGAGGGAAGACTAGGATAGTCACTCACAATGATTCTAAAGGGCATGTAAGAAGGCAAGGGCCTTATTCCTTAGATGCCCTTAGTCTCCCATAAAATCACTTGGTTGAGTATTGACTCCAGGGGTTTTTGATGTCTACCAAGTCAGTCAAGAGGTGAGGGGCACCCTTTGAACATGTAGTTGGTCTTGAAGTGCACGTCATTCAAGGAAAATGGAAAGAGGTGAGTGACATCCTTGGATGACATAGTGCGTTCTGAAGGGCATGCCGTGCAAGGAAAAAATAAAGAGGCGAGTGGAACCCTTGGAGCACCTAATGTGTCCTGAATGGCACGTCATGTTTTAACTGGAAGGTGAATAAACCTAGATGTCCTTAAAATAAATGATGTGATAAGTAAGATTTAAAAACATTTTTCATAATAAAAATGTTGCCCAACCTAGTGAAATTAAAACCTAGGTCTAAGTAACACATGTGGTCAAAAATAATAATCATAATTAAACATGTAACAAGAAAGGGTTAAGAAATTCAATTAATTTATTAAAATCAAATTATAACAGGGGATTAAAATTTTAAAAGGGACATGATTGTTTTATCTACATATGCTAATTAAATTTTTAATTAGAAAGAAAATGGGGTAAAAGGTTGTTTTTCTACACTTGCTGGTCTAAGTTTTCTCTAAAAAGGGAAAAGAGGGAAACTTAAAAGAAATAAGAAACTAAAGGAAGAAAGGGAAACATAAAGAAAAGGGGAAACATAATGAAAAAGATGCATGTCTAACTTAGTAAGGAATATTTCCTTGGAAACATTCTATTTTTTAACTCTACTAAGAATTTAGTAAGGCGTAAGTCATTTAAAATTTGTAAGGGAATATTGGGACACCAAGGAGTATTTTTAGGAATGCTTTTAGGTGGGTGAGGGAAATAGTAATAATTAAATAATTAATGAAATTAATTTTCTAGTGCAACTAGGGGGATGGGTGACATGTGTACAGGGGAGGCTTTTTCCGATTAAATTAATGAAAAATAAATTAAATGAGAATTTGGAAAATAAATCACTTAAAAAATCTATAAAAAGGATAGAGGAGGAGAAGTATGGATCTGAGCTTTATGCATAATGTTACGTTGCTGAATTTTTGTCTTGACTGAACTTATCTTGTGGGAGTTGGGATACCCATCTCGGGTAACGAGTGGTAGCCCAACCTTGCAAGGTGAGTTGGGTGCTAGTTGTTCTCTGGTATAGTGTGTGTGGCCCCTTTATGGCTCCGGGGTCTCAAATGGAATAAGAGTAACCCTAGCGTTGGCTAAGAGGTACCGATGAGGTCACATCAGTTGGCAAGTAGAAGCTGGATGGAGTGCGTGTGGGACAAAAACTACACATAATTAAAATTTGGCTAAGGTACACCTATTAAGTTGTTACTTGCAATGAAATTCAATTTACACATGTTATTTATATGTACTTGGTTGATGATTTCATTTCCATCAACTATCTTGCACATGATTTCCTACGGTACTTGTAATTCCCTTGCTTGTTGTTTTCTGAATTGATTTCCCTTGGCGAACCCAACTTCTAATTGTACTGACTTCTCTATGTGGGTTTTATTGATTATTATTAAGAGATTGTGTTTTCTCTTCCATCCCTTATTCGTTTTATCAGCATTCCATGCCTGAGCAGTCGGCCAGGAGCCAAATTGAGGAGTCAAATTGACAGTTGTCACTTTGGTGTTTAAAGAGCTATAGTTCAAATGCCTTGATTTTTTGTGCATGGATGGTGAGTGAAGGATAAATTATGCCCAACCATCTTCCCTTGCTTATCTCTGCATTCTTATTTTCTGATTGATCTCTAATCCTTTCGCCTTCTTGTGAATGGGTATCCTTTCTATTTCATTTGATTCATGGTAGAACGATCGATCTTGCGCTTTCTTGTGATTGATTTCTTATATGGTTTGTATGATAAAACTCTACATTTTAATTGATGAATCCCAACACCTTGATCGATAAATATCAATGTTTTAATATGTAAATGTTTGTGTTTATTGATGATATGTTTGTGTTCTTATTTTATCAATATCTCATCCATGTTGATGTGTACTCACCTCAACATCAGTAGAAGCCAAGTGATCCTTTTGGTACAACTTAAATCAGTCTTAAAAGTAGCATCTGTAAGGAGTTTACACCGTTGCAAATTCAGATGATGGTTATGTAGAGGATGCCACTGAATTCGATTTTCCTTATGGATTATGTAATGCGTTGCAGATACCATTGCAAACCCCTTGTTGGTTGTATTATTCCATTGAAAACACATCATTGTCGTTTAAGAAACAAAAATTATGGCTTATATATACAATCTGTCTCCTTCTGAGAAAAAACAATGTGTAGATACCAAACCCTGTTAAACAAAATTTTCCTGCGATTTTCCCCCATACTCAACGATTTTCATTCCTTTCTCTCTGCATTTGGTTACTCAAAAAAAATTTGGAGTTTAAAAACCAACGAATTTCCTTTCCTTTTACATAGCGAATCTCTACAGCGAATCTCTACATTCGCGAATATCTACACAATGAATCTATACATTCATGAACCTATGCATATTAATTTAGACTCTTGGACTGATATTTACACAACAATTTATTCCTGTGATAATTTATTCCAACAATTTAATCCTGTGAAAATTACTCCAACAATTTTACTTGTGAACTTTGTTGTTAATACCTGTGTTTTAAAGGATAGTGAATACCCTTTTTGAGTGAATAGACAATGTTTTGTATGATCGTATTTTTATATGAGTTCGTTTATATGGCTGCATTCTTAACTTTTATATGACAACAATTTAATATTTGACTGTGTTTTTAATACTTTTATTGAACTGGGATTTTACAATTTTGACTACAAATTTAATATATTAAGACAACGATACCATTTAGCTAATTTGACAGCTATGTCATGTGTAGATATATAGTTTTTTTATGAGTCTGCATTTTGAGATATGTTAATGGATAGTGTTTTAGTTATTCCTTGATGAATAGTATTTGGATAGCGCTATTTTTGTTAGTGTATTGCACTCGGTGTTTTGGATAACATTATATACTTTACTGACAACGATATAATGCACAACGATATATATTGACAACGATATAATGCATAGTGGTATTATACTCTATTGACAATGATATAATAATGCACAATGATTATTATACTCTCAGTTTGGATAGCGATTTACACTCTATTGACAGTTTGGATAGCAATTTATACCCTATTGACAACGATATATATTGCACACCATCATCATCACACACATCGAGATCACATTTCACTCAACCATATCATAGTTCACTCAACAATATCTTTAATATCCTTCATTAGTATTAGGACAAGGATTGGATATATAATGTGTGCCGGAGATTTATTATTATTATTGACAACATTTTAACATATATCTTTATGACAACAATTATAAATAGCATTATGTTTATGTAATAAATAAGAATTATGTTATATGACAATGATTCTATTGTGTAACAAATTGCATTATGTCGTGTAATAAATAGCCTTATGTTTATGACATCAAATACACAATTATACGATGTTTAATTATTGTTGACAACGAGTTGTAATAAATTCAACCACCTATATTATTGGATACCAATTTTCTAAAATATCTTGTTAACTTTGTGTTATTCCTTAAATTTGATTGATTCCTTTTAAAAGACAACGAACTATTGTGTAAAGGACAAAAAAGTTTTGATAATCTATATTGTTAAAGGACAATGATTATTTGTTAGCTAAATCACACATTCACATTTTATTCACAGCATTTACCCCAATCACAATGATTTATTTGATTGATAAATCACCACAATTACAAATGTATTCGATATATTTGTTATGCAAATAATTTGTTTGTTTCAGTTGCACTCAAACATTTATATTCGATTTATAGTTTTGGTTTCCTTGGCGTTATAATTGGTTATTAATGATTTCCCCTAATGGTAAGGAGACATGAATTGATTTTTGAGGTAGTTGACACAATGAAGAAGAGTGCTCATTTATTCCTATGCATATGACATATCAGGTACCTGACTTACCTATATATTTCATCGGAAAGATTCTGAGGCTACATGGTGTGCCCAAGAGGATTATATCCGATAAAGGATCAATGTTTACTAGACTATTTTGGACTAGTTTCCAAGAGGCCTCGGGAACCCAAATTATCTTTAATACTGCATATCACCTGGAGACAGATGGGAAGACCGAATGAACAAACCAAATATTTGAGGACATGTTGTGCATGTACGTCATGGACCAACAGATGTGTTGGGAGGGATTCTTGCCACTAGAAGAATTTATGATAACGATAATTATGAAAGAACCATTATGATGGCCTTTTGAGTTTCTTTATGGGTGACCGTGTCGGATGCCTTGAGTTGGGATTGGTTGGAGGATAGGTTCCTGGTGGGACTGAATGATATCCAAGAATTGGAATATCAAATGAAAACTATAAGACAAAGGATCAAGGAAGCGCAGGAATCGAGAGAAGAGTTATTTCAATGTGCATCGTGTCGACCTTAGTTACAATGTGGCAATCGATTATTCTTGCAGGTGAAACCACATAAGAGTTTGATCAAGTTTGGAAAGGGTGATAAACTATCTCCTATATTCGTGGAATCCTACAATATTATGGAAAAGAGAGGGTTGTGGCCTATTGACTAGCCTTGAGTGATCCTTGAGGCATATGCAAGATGTCTTTCATGTCTCTATTTGAGACATTATGTTAGTGATACTACACATTTTTTGACTTCAGTACCTTCTAGGTATTGGATGAGGCTATGCTCATGGTGGAGCTAATCTTCATCCTAGACCATCTCATTCGATAGCTACAATGTCAAACCATAGATCATCTCAAGGTCAAGTGGGACAACTATAGTCCACACTCGATGACCTGGGAGGATGCATATCATATGCACCAATAGTTTCTATTTTTCTTGATAGATAGAATTGCTATATTGTGATGCACTTTATTTCAACACTTATCTACTATGAAACTTTGGGACGAAGCTTAGACCAAGAAGGGGTGTATGTAACATCCTGCTCTTGCGCACAGTTAGAGAACTTATTCTTTGAAGACACTTGCTTGCAAATGATCTGAATTATTATAGTATTGTTCATTTAATTATGATTATGAGGCATTATGGATACGATGATATATTATTTTGCTGTATTGACATAGATAGGTACTATTTACTGGGTTCTCCTGAGTGTGAAAGACTTTGGACCTTGAGGATGTACAGGCATCGATGAACCACCTTAAACTCTGGATTGAGTCAAGGAGTTGACTATTGGGGTTTGATTGTTGTTGATATGACATATGTCCATCTGATTAGATGTTATGATGATTGATTTTTATTGCCGATTCATTGATGATGCAGGTTGTTGATAGATTGTTGACTAGACTCACATGTCGAGTAGAGGGGTCATCCACAACAACCAGAGACTTTGAGGGAGATGTGTGGGAGAAGCCCTTCCACATCCTACTAGAACTCCCATCATGGCGCGAACTGTAGGTTAACGACTACTTAGTTCGATAACACCCACGATGTCATGAGGGCAGACTTCAACAGTCACTCATGATGATTCTAAGGGGCACCAAATAAGGCAGGGACCTTATTCCTTAGAGGCCCTTAGTCTCCCACAAGATCATCTGAAGGAGTATTGACTTGAGGGGTTTTTTATGTCTACCAAGTCAGTCAAGAGACAAGTGGCACCCTTGGAGCACGTAGTGTGTCCTGAAGGGCACGTCACACAAAGAAAATGGAAAGAGGCGAGTGGCACCCTTGGACCATTTAGTGCATCCTGAAGAGAACCTCGTGTAAGAAAAACAAAAAGAGGCGAGTGGAACCCTTGGAGAACCTAGTGAGTCCTGAAGGGCACGTCGCTTTTTAACTAGAAGGTGAATAAACTTAGACGGCCTTAAAATAAATGATGTGATAAGTAATATTTAAAAACATTTCCCCTAATAAAAATGTCGCCGAGCTTAGTGAAATTAAAATCTAGGTCTAAGTAACACATGTGGTCAAAATAATAATCATAATTAAACATGTAACAGGAAGGGGGTAGGAAATTCAAGTAATTTATTAAAATTAAATTATATTGGAGAATTAAAATTTTAAAAGCGAAAGTATTGTTTTATCTACATATGGTAATTAAATTTTTAATGAAAAAGAAAAAGGGGTAAAATGTTGTTTTTTCTACATTTGCTAATTTGATTTTTAGCTTAAAAGGGAAAAGAGGGAAACTTAAAAGAAATAGGAAACTAAAGGAAAAAGAGGAAACATAAAAAAAAAGGTTGAATGTCTAACATAGTAAGGAATCTTGCCTTGGGAACTTGCTATTTTTGAAGTCTACTAAGAATTTAGTAAGTTGTAAGCCATTTAAGATTTGTAAGGGAATATTGGGACACCAAAGAGCATTTTTAGGAATGTTTTTAGGTGGGTGAGGGAAATATGAATAACTAAATAATTAATGAAATTGATTTTCTAATACAATTAGGCGGATGGGTGACATGTGTATGGAGGAGGTTTCTTCTGTATAAATTAATGAAAAAGAAATTAAATAAGAATTTGGGAAAGAAATCACTTAAAAACTCTATAAAAAGGATGGACGAGGAAGAGTATGGATCTGATCTTTATGTGTAACATTATGTTGCTAGATTTTTTTAATTCACTGAACTTATCTTGTGCGAGTTGGAATACCTAGCTCAGGTAACGAGTGGTAGGTTGACCTTGCAAGGCGAGTTGGGTGATAGTTGTTCTCTGGTATAGTGTGTGTGGCCCCTTTGTGGCTTCGGGGCCTTAGGGGGAATAAGAGTACCCCTATCATTTCCTGGGAGATACCGGTGAGGTCACATCAGTTGGAAACTGGAAGCTGGACAAAGCACATGCGACACAAAAACTACGAAGCATTCACTTTTGGCTAAGGTACACCTGTTAAGTTGTTACTTGCAATGAAATTCAATTTACACATGTTATTTATCTGTACTCGATTGAGTATTTCATTGCCATGAGCTGTCTCGCACCTGCTTTCCTACGGTATTTGTAATTCCCTTGCTTGTTGTTTTGTGATTGATTTTCCTTAGCGAACCCAACTTCTAATTTCACTAACTTCTCTGTGTGGGTTTTATTGATTATTATGAAGAGATTGTGTTTTATCTTTCATCTCTTATCTATTTTATGAGGAGGCCATGCATGAGTAGTTAGCCAGGAACCGAATCGGCGGTCGTCACTTCAGTTTTTAAAGACCTATAGATTGAAATTCCTTGCTTTTTTGTGCAAGGATGATGAGTGAAGGATAAATTACACCCAGTCATATACCCTTCCTTATATGTGTGTTCTTCTTTTATGATTGATCTCTAATCCTTTCGCCTTCTTGTGAATGAGTATCCATGCAATTTTGATTGATACATGGTTGAACAATTAATCTTGTTGTTCCTTGCGATTGATGTCTTCTTCTTTTTGGATGGTAAAACTCTGCGTTTTGATTGATGAATCCCAGCGCCTTGATTGGTAAATCTCAAAGTTTTAATATGTTAATGATTGTGTTTACTGATGCTTCCTTGTGATTGATGTCTTCTTCTTTTTGGATGGTAAAACTCTGCGTTTTGATTGATGAATCCCAGCGCCTTGATTGGTAAATCTCAAAGTTTTAATATGTTAATGATTGCATTTATTGATGATATGTCTGCATTCTTATTTTATAAATATTTCATCTATGTTGATGTGTACTCACCTCAATGTCGGTATCAACCAAGTGATCCTTTTGGTAAAACTTAAATCAGTCTTCTAAATGGCATCTGTAAGGAGTTTACACCGTTGCAAATTCGGACAATGGTTGTGTAGTGGATGCCACTGAATTTGATTTTCCTTCTGGATTATGTAATGTGTTGCAAGTACCATTGCAAACTCCTTGTCGGTGGTATTGTTCCTTCCTTGGCTTAATGGGGTGGGGTTTTTATTCTTTGGCTTAATGGGGTGGGGTTTCAGAAAAAAGAATTATGAATTATATATACAATCTGTCTCCTTCTGAGAAAAAGAATTTGTGTAGATACCAAACCCTGTTGAACAAAATTTTCTTGCGATTTCCCCCCAAAGTCAACGATTTTCATTCCTTTCTCTCTGCGTTTGGTTACTTGGAAAATTTTCGGAGTTTAAAAACCAACGAATTTCCTTGCCTTTTACATAGCGAATCTCTACATCGAACCTCTACATTCGCGAATGTATACACAGTGAATCTGTACATTCGCGAATATGTGCATACTAATTGAGACTGCTGGACTAATATTTACACAACAATTTACTCCAGTGATAATTTATTCCAGCGATTTATTCCATTGAAAATTACTTCAGCGATTTTGCCCGCAAACTTCATTGTTAATACCTACGTTTTAAAGGATAGCGAATCCCCTTTTTGAGTGAAGAGACATTATTTTGTATGATGGCGTTTTTATATGAGTTCATTTATATGGCTGGATTATTAACTTTTATATGACAACAATTTAATATTTGACTGTTTTTTTAATACTTTTATTGGACTATGATTTTACCATTTTGACTGCAAATTTAACATATTAAGACAACGATACCATTCAGTTAATTGGACAACTATGTCATGTGTAAATATATAGTGTTTTGATGAGACTTCATTTTGAGATATGTTAATGGATAGCATTTTGGTTATGCATTGACGGATAGCGCTTGGATAGCGCTATTGTTGTTAGCCTATTACACTCGGCATTTTGGATAATATTATATACTCTATTGACAATGATATAATGCACAACGATATATATTGACAGCGATATAATGCACACTGTCATTATACTCTATTGACAGCTATATAATAATGCACAATGATTACTATACTCTAAGTTTGGATAGTGATTTACACTTTATTGACAATTTGGATAGCAATTTATACTCTATTGACAATGATATATATTGTAAAACGTTATCATCACACACAGCGAGATCACATTTCACTTAGCCATATCATATTTCTCTCAACAATATCTTTAATAGCCTGCATTAGTTTTAGGACAATGCTTGGATAGATAATGTGTGCCGGAGATTTATGATTATTATTGACAACGATTTAACGAATAACTTTATGACAGTGATTATAAATAGCATTATGTTTGTGTAATAAATAAGCATTATGTTATATGACAGCTATTCTATTGTGTAATAATTAACATTATGTTGTGTAATAAATAGGCTTATGTTTTATGACAACAAATACTTAGTTACACGATGTTTAATTATTGTTGAAAACTATTTGTAATAGATGCAGTCACCTGCATTATTGGATAGCTATTTTCTAAAATATATTGTTAACTTCGTGTTATTCCTTAAATTTATCAATTATTTTCAAAAGACAATGAACTATTGTGTAAAGGACAACAAATTTTTGATAATCGATATTGTTGAAAAACAATGATTATTTGTTAGCTAAACCACAACATTCACATTTTATTCACATCATTTACCCCAATGACAATGATTTATTTGATTGATAAATCACAACAATTACAAATGTGTTTGGTATATTTGTTATATGAATAATTTGTTTGTTTCAATTGCACTAAAACACTTATCTTCGATTTATAGTTTTATTTTCCTCGACTTTATAACCTGTTATTGATGATTTAATTGAGAAAGGAATTTACCCCTTTGATTAGATTAACAACCTCTTTTGCATTTAGATCAATGGGTTAGATATGTTTAATACATTTATCTCCTATAATGGTTTTGCCTTACGTTAATCTTAATTATTGATTAAGCACTGGGATTATCGCCTTATAGAAGCCTTAAATTTTCTCCCAACAAGGCACCAGATGAGGACCTATTGATTTATTGAATGCATTTGTGTAAGGTTGTTGCATTGCTGGATTTTATGTTGGGACAAAGGGTTGGAATTATTCTGGTTGGGCATGGGTCCCTAGTGCACCCATCGTACTGTGGAAACATAATTTCTTGAGATTGGATCATTGCATGCTTGGCTTAAGAAGCACACACAATAACTCATCTTAGGATCGTGCACCACCCGATGTGGTTGAGACTGTTGTTTTTATGGTGGTGTTGATGGGCCTTAAAATCCTTGATTCAACCATAGGAACTAAACCCACAAATGAGGCCCAATTAGACTCTGCAGTGATTAATAGTAAATGGTTCTCCAAATCTTGCGATCTATCTAAATTATCGATGGCATTTACATTTTCTTGTGAAGACTATTCCTTCAATTTGGACTATTCTCTTTTGTATTTTCTCTTCAGCGGGACCGGTATGAGATTTAATCTGGTATAAACCAACTTGGTAACAAAGGAAATTAAGTTTTGAACTACTGGGAAGAGGCTAGGCTTGGGATAACCCACTACTCAAGCATGCAGATGACAATTTTATACCAGAGGCCTAGTACTAATACATTAACCATGTAACCATCCAATTACTTTCTAAAATACTAACTACCAGAAAGAAAACACATATGAAACGAGATAATGAAAAGAAAAATAATTCATCTACCAGAACCATTCATCACATAATAACACAACGATTCATCTTCATCATTAAAGAAAAGAACAACAAAACATTGCACCAAATAACTTGACAACATAATTAATTGCTCTTACTCATTACAACATCATTCATGAACATGATAGGAAATAGTTCTTCTCCACGTCCACTCACACTTGCAGCTGATCAAAATAATTTGTCTCTGGTCTAGAAGCAATTCTTAATTCAAAGCAGCTTCAAAATAATTCTTATCAACTAGAAAGAAGGAGTTCTTGCAACAACCATCGACCCTTGAATAGTTGGTTGACATCTTTATTTATAATCTAATATTCAAATGAAAACAACGATTAAGTGCAGTTTAGGCAAAGCAAAATACGCAACGTGGCATCCTCTTATAACCGTTTTTTTAACAATCAACTTGTTAAGCCCTAATATTAGTTCATTACCCCATAGTTAGGGCATATTACATTAGTATTGTTATTTTATTTATGTCATCTTTATTCCATTAGTTGTAATTATACCTCCTAGTCTCCTATATATACCAAGGAGACATTTTCATTTGGAATCATCTTGTACTTGAACATTTATGTGGGGTAAGAGGAGGTTTCCCCCTCGAAGAGGCTTATTATCTGAAATTCTCTCTTTTTCAAGGCACTAAGTACTTACTCTGATGTTTTTCTATGCTATATTGATATTTGGTTCTTAACATATGGTATCAGAGCTCAAGGTATTGGGGTTTCGCTGCTGCATCTAAGACACCTTGGAATTTTCACTATAACTATTTTTATACAACCTTTCAGAAGGAAATTCTTGGAGGATATTTAGTAAATGAATCAAGGCATGTTGGGTTAAAATTTCATCTCGTGAGGCCTTATACTTTCGGAGATATAGCCTTTGAAAGATAGGGTTCTAGAATCATCCTGAATTGAGGCATTGCAGAATTTCCGCTATAAAAATTATTATGTAATGTTTCAGACCCTAAACTTTGGAGGCTATTCACATAAATTAGTAAGGTATCTGTGGTATAACTTTTAGCTTCTGGGTCATCTTACATTTTTATATACACCCTGTGGAAGATAGGGTATCTGACTAGTCCTATCGACTAGTCTCAAGAAGGTGTTCCAAGTAAAACAATCATAACTTATTCCTATAGTATCTAAATTGAGTGAGACTAGCTTCATTGGATAGTGGATAGTCTGTAGTATTTTTGGTAGGAGTTTCAAAATTTTGTATCAAGTATTTTGTGCGAGGCATGCTATACAAGTGAGATCTCCTGGAAAGGCCAAAAATCAACAAGTTGTGGGGAAGTTACCATAAATTCCACTTGGCACATCCAATTTTGATCAGACCTATGGAATTGCAAAGAATAAATATCAGATAACTACAAAAAATAAAGTTTCATACTCAGAAGGGCCGAAACTTGGGAGATACAACGGAAGAAAGATTGTCTAGCAAAACCACTTCAAAATCAAGGTTCAAAACTGATACTTGGATAACACGCCACCCAAAAAGGGAAGTTCTACACCAAATAAGCCTCCATACAATCCTACTTTGACTCTTGATGAAGGTGAAGAATTGTGTAGTGACATAAATGATTTACAAAAGAAGACATTAACAAAAGATGAAGTAAAAGAGATGATGGATTCAATAGAAGCTAAGTTTGAGGCAATAAATACTATAATGGACGCTTTAAAAGGGGAGATCATGGAAGTATTGAAAAATTTCGTAATAGAGAGGACACCTGAAAGTGAAAATGCATCCCATTAAATTAATTTTGAGGACACAAGGAAGGTGAATCAATAATGGAGAATCTCTAACCTTGGGTTGAAGACCAACCATGTTCCTAAGATCGACATGAGGAATTTTGATGGCAAGGACCCTATCACACGGATACCTCATATGGAGCAATTCTTTGATCTACATAATGTGCCACATACACAAAAGGTACGAATTGCTTCTTTATATTTAGAACCCAATCAATTTGTATGGTATAGATGACTTTGTTCTCGCAAATTAGTTGTCACTTGGACAATTATCATGAAATAAATGATAGCACACTATGAGGATACAAGGAGCAATACCTTCTTTAGCCAATTGATAAATCTCAAGCAAAAGGGTTCAGTTATAGAGCACATTGAGAACATCCAAAGATTAAATATAAAGGTAACAAATATTCCAGATGAGCAATTGATTGATGTATTCATAGGAACTTTAAGAGATAACATTCAACATGAGGTTTGCCTTTGGGAACCCATATCATTAGAGAATGCATTTAGGGTGGCAAGAAATGTTGAAAGTAAAAATATGGCTATGGCTACTAGAAGGACCAATTCTAACATCTATAGAGAGAATAATGGTCCTTCTTTTAAAACACCTCAACCTACAAGGTTGAGACCTCAACAATTGGAGGAAAGAAAAGAAAAAGGTTTATGATTTAATTGTGACAACAAGTACAGTAAGGGGCATAAGTGTGGTGAGAAGAAATTATTCTACATAGATTGTGAAGAGGAAGAAGAACAAGAACAAGAACCATCTCAAGATGAAAACATAGAAGCAATTTCATCTGAAGAGTTGACTCCCATGATATCGTGTAATGCATTGGCTAGAATTAGCACTCCTCAAACCCTCAAGATTGAAGGATACGTCAAAAAGAAAAAGGTAATAGTCCTAATTGATTATGGAAATACTCGTAATTTCATTCACTATAAATTAGCCAATGCTCTCAATTTCTTTGTATATCTAGCACCAGAGTTTCAAGTGATGAATGCAGATGGAGAAACTATCAATTTCTCAGGAAAATGCAATAAGATCAATATTACTATGGGGGAATATGTAATGAATAGTCCAATTATTTCTATACCCATGGGTGGTGATGATGTTGTATTAGAAATCCAATGGTTAAAATCATTAGGAACAGTGGCTTTTAATTTTCAAGAACTTTTCATGAAATTTTCATTGGAAGGAAAAGAAATTGAGTTAAGAGGTATGATAGGGAAACCTGCTAAGGTGATAATCTCTAATGGCATGACAAAATTATTGAAAAAGTGGCATCAAGGCATTATTGCACAACTATGCTCACTAGATGTTCAAACATCTAAGCCATTTATTCCTCAAGATCTCCAAGCGATCATTGATAAGAATTTCAAAGTATTTGAAGATATTCCAAAAGGTATTCCACCCACTTGAAATCATGACCATGAAATTCACCTAATTCCTAGGAGCGTTCCTCCTAACATCAAGGGATACAAATACACTTATGCCCAGAATAGTGAAATTGAGCACATGGTTGAAGAAATGTTAGAGGTTGGCATTATTAGACCTAGACAAAGTTCTTACTCTGCACCATTGGTAATGGTATTCAAGAAAGATAGCTCATGGCATATGTGTCTAGATTATAGAGATCTCAACAAGATCACTATTAAAGATAAGTTTCCCATTCCCGTCATTGATGAATTTTTAGATGAACTACATGGAGCAATCTATTTCAAAAAATTGGATATTCGTTCAAGGTATCATCAAATTAGAATGAAGGAAGAAGATATCCCAAAAACAACATTCCAAACTCATGAAGGCCATTATGAATTTTTGGTCATGCCTTTTGGCCTTACAAATGCACCTTCCACGTTCCAAGGGTTGATGAATTCCATTTTCAAGCCCTTCCTTCAAAAATTTGTGTTAGTATTTTTTGATGATATACTATTCTATAAAAAGTCTTGGGAGGATCATGTGCAACATGTTGACAAGGTGCTACAACTACTAAAGGAGAAACAACTATATTCCAAACATCCAAATGTTTCTTTGGAGTGAAGGAGGTAGAGTATTTGGGTCATATTGTATCTCATAAAGGTTTCAAGGTAGACCCTAACAAGATTAAGGCCATGATGGCCTGGCTGATTCCAAAAACATTGAATAATCTTAGAGGATTTTTGGGTTTGACAGGTTACTACCGCAAGTTTGTTTGGCACTATGGAAGAATAACAACACCTTTAACGACACTAACTAAGAAGGATGCATTTTCATGGACTCGAGAGGCAACTAAATCTTTTTAACAACTTAAAGAGGTGATGTGAAAAGGTCCTGTCTTGACCACTATAGACATCACAAAAACCTTTATTGTGGAATGTGATGCCTCAGAAAATGGAATTGGTGTTGTCCTAATGCAAGAAGGAAGGCCCCTAGATTTTGAAAGTCAACCACTCAAGGTAAAGGACTTACACAATCCCATTTATGAGAAGGAAATGATGGAAATACTACATGCATTGAAGAAATGGTGTCCTTACCTAATAGATAGGCTCTTCAAGGTCAAAATAGATCATGATAGTCTTAAATACTTCTTGGAACAAAGACTATCTTTAGAAGAACAACAAAAATAGGTAACCAAGATATTAGGTTATGATTTTGAAATCGTCTATAAAAAGGGAAAGAAAAATGTTGTGGTAGATGCACTCTCAAAAAATGATGAATATTTTGAGGCCCTTCTCTGTGTTATCTCGATCATCCAACCTGATTGGATAATAGAAGCAAGGGATGAATGGAAGAATGATGAAAAAGTGTGGACTCTCATTCAAAGGTTGCAGAAGGATTCCAGTGCATCCAATACATTTACATGGAAAAATGATTCACTATGGTACAAAGATCACTTATATTTATGTAATAACTCCCAACTCAAACAAAAGGTACTATTGAAATTGCACACCTCTCCATCAGGAGGGCACTCGAGATTTTTGAAAACCTACCATAGATTTAAGAAGGATATTTTTTGGGATGGCGTTAAAACTGATGTTCAAAGGTTTGTGACAGAATGTTCAGTTTGCCAACAAAATAAGGTGGAAACAATTAAGACCCCAGGTGGACATTTTTGGATAAAATTATTTTCTTGTTTGGGTACTCAATTCGATCATATCTCATCCTATCATTCTCAATCTGATGGACAAACTGAGATAGTGAACAAATGTCTGGAAGGCTACCTTCGTTGCTTTGTCTCTGATAAACAAACAAAATCATTCAAATGGTTACCCTTGGAATAATGGTGGTATAACACTTCCTTTCATACTACAACAAAAATGACACCATTTATGGCACTCTATGGACACCACCCTCGTTCCATCACTTCTTTTCTAAAAGAAAAATCTAAGGTTTAAGCAGTGAAATATCACATCGAGCATCAACAACCAGTTCTCCAAATCTTAAAGGATGACATGATGATGGCATAAAATCACATGAAACAACAAGCAGATCAACATCGTAGTGAAAGAAGTTTTGAAGTAGGGGATTGGGTATTTTTAAGACTACAAACATACAAATAGATGTACATCAAGTAAGCCAAGAAGGATAATAAATTATCACCAAAGTACTATGGCCCTTATAAGGTGTTACAAAAGATTGGTACTATGGCATACAAATTGGAGTTGCCTACATCTTCACGAGTACAACCAGTTTTCCATGTTTCATGCTTAAATAAGGTTATAGGCGATAAGATCCTTGTTCAAACTATATTGTCAGAACTTGACGAGGAAGGATGATCAGGGGATCAAATATTGCTCAATTTTCAAAGTGCTCGGAATAAGATGAAAATAGTGCCATTGCGTCCGTCTCGCTTTCCTGATTCCGACGATATATTTACTTTCGCAAACGGAGTTCATATGAAGGAGATATCACAATTTGACCGCCAAGTCAAACAGGAAAAAATTTGGGATGCTAACTGTACTTGTTCGTACAGTCTGTATGGCCACGTGGAGGGCCATACCATCATGATGACATGGCATATTGATGATGTGGTGCATTTGGGTTGGATTTTCATTGACCAGTAACATGTTGACATGTGTCGTATTGGAAGCGAATGAGAAGAGGCCATGTGGCCCAATGTTTGGGCGCCACGTGTCTCTCATTTGGTTGGCTCATATTTTCTTTGTAAAAAGTATTGGAGGCCGCGGGGTTCGACCTCCGGACCTCCCACAACACAAAGGCTTTACAATACTCCGCCTACCATTAGAACACCGTATGTTTCTTGAAATATATGTGGGGTTTAATTGTTATAAGTTTATGCAATGTATTATATGGAAAAGGGCGTGGGCCGAGGCCCAAGCCTCGACCCATGGTTCCATGTTTCTACGCATATAACCGTAAGTTTTAATGTATGGGCACGGGGTTAATACAACCAACGTTTATGTTTAGACATATATATAATATGTGTAGCGCCCGGATTAAATATTTGCGTGGGTTTTATATATGTTAAACCATACTAAAATGTGCGAACGGTTGTGGAGTGCGGGAGTTACAATCCGTTTGCACGGTTTTCAAACGGTCAAACGACTTTTATGCCCAGCCTATGGTCGCATCAGCAATATGACCCAGTGCCGAGGCGGTTAAGGACTGGGCACCCCTAACCATTCTGCGGTTTGGACCGGTGCGCGGTTGCGTACGGGTCTTGGTTTTTACGCCTTTAAAGAGCGTGTGTGCTAGGTTTGAAGCACAAGGGTGCGAATTGTAGAACTAGAGACAACATAGTTGAAGGGGAGAACTTCAAGGAGGCTATCTTCTTCATTTTTCGACCGTTTCAGTTGCCGAAAGAGCCCAGACAGGGGTTTTGGGACGCTGCGGAGCCATTGGAGTAGTCAGTTTGTCAATTTGAGCACTGGAAGACATGTTTTTAAGAACTTTGAGAAATTTAATATAAAAGATCCATTTGGAGGTTGGACCAGGAGATGTAGCCCGGAGTGGGGTGAACTCATTTATCAAGTTGTTGTGTTTATGTCTGATGTTCAATGATTTATGCTGCTGTCTATGTTTATTTCTACATAAGTAATCCTTTATTATGTGTTGCAAATTGATCCTGTTGCTTTAAACACATAACATTTCACTTGCAATAATTTAATCAAGTTTATCAGGTCTTCTTCATTTTTAGATCAAGTTGGTATCAGATCAAAGGTTTTGAATACTTGATTGTTTGCAAGTTTTGTTTCTGATGCTCACAAGGTTGAAACTCACATGAGGAGAAGGTCAACTTGTGGAGCCAAGTTCGTATCCGACGAGGAGGAAGAAGTTTCGTTCACCGCAGATTGCAGAGAGACATTCACCAAGTATGGCACATGCAGAAAGTCATGAACGTGTTCCGGATGAAGATGAAGATCTCAGACAGGCTATCATAGAGTTGAGAAACATGATGAAGATTTTGTTGGAACGGAACATAATGTCGCAGGTTGAAGGCTCTAATCCTTCAATGCATAAGGAAGGTGGTGGTGACAAGACTCCAGGCAGAGATGGAGGGAATGATGCTTCTCTACCACCCTCTCCTCCTCCATCATCATCCTCATCTTCTTCTTCTTCTTCTTCTTCTTCTTCTACCAGTTCGAAGAATCTTCCCCATTCTCCAAAGGGGCATGGTAAAACTCCTTCGCAAATTCCTTCATTAAAGCTTGATATAAAATTTGAGTTGCCAATTTATAATGGAGA
>ML777676.1:753319-765359 GCA_009831015.1 Picea engelmannii
ACAAAAAAAAGTGCCATTGCGTCCGTCTCGTTTTCCTGATTTCGACGGTATATTTACTTTCGTAAAAAAGGTCCGTATGGAGGAGATATCGCAATTTGACCGCCAAGTCAAACAGGAAAAAATTTGGGATGCTGACTATACTTGTTCGTACAGTCCGTATGGCCACGTTGAGGGCCGTACCATCATGATGATGTGGCATATTGATGATGTGGTGCATTTTGGTTGGATGTTCGTTGACCAGTAACATGTTGACATGTGTCGTATTGGAAGTGAATGAGAAGAGGCCACGTGGCCCAATGTTTGGGCACCACGTGTCTCTCATTTGGTTGGCTCATATTTGCTTTGTAAAAAGTATTGGAGGCCACGGGGTTCGACCCTCGGACCTCCCACAACACAAAGGCTTTACAATACTCTGCCTACCATTAGACCACTGTATATTTCTTGAAATATATGCGGTGTTTAATTGTTATAAGTTTATGCAATGTATTATATGGAAAAGGGCGCAGGCCGGGGCCCAAGCCCCGACCCATGGTTCCATGTTTCAACGCATATAACCGTAAGTTTTAATGTATGGGCGCAGGGTTAATACAACCAACGTTTATGTTTAAACATATATATAATATGTGTAGCGCCTGGATTAAATATTTGCATGGGTTTTATATATGTTAAAGCATATTAAAATGTGTGCGCGGTTGTGGAGCGTGGGAGTTACAATCCATTTGCATGGTTTTCAAACGGTCAAATGACTTTTATGCCCAGCCTATGGTCACGTGAGCAATATGACCCAGTGCCGAGGCAGTTAAGGACTGGGTGCCCCTAACCGTTCTACGGTTTGGACCGGTGCGCGGTTGCGTACGGGTCTTGGTTTTTACGCCTTTAAAGAGCGTGTGTGCTAGGTTTGAAGCACAAGGATGTGAATTATAGAACCAAATACAACGTAGTTGAAGGGGAGAACTTCAAGGAGGCTATCTTCTTCATTTTTCGACCGTTTCAGGTGCCGAAAGAGCCCAGACAGGGGTTTTGGGACGTTGCGGAGCCATTGGAGCAGTCAGTTTGTCAATTTGAGCACTGTAAGACATGTTTTTAAGAACTTTGAGAAATTTAATATAAAATATCCATTTGGAGGCTGGACCAGGAGATGTAGCTCAGAGTGGGGTGAACTCCTTTATAAAGTTGTTGTGTTTATGTCTGATGTTCAATGATTTATGTTGTTGTCTATGTTTATTTCTACATAAGTAATCCTTTATTATGTGTTGCAAATTGATCCTGTTGCTTTAAACACATAACATTTCACTTGCAATAATTTAATCAAGTTTATCAAGTCTTCCTCATTTTTAGATCAAAGGAAAAATCATATTGGATCCTAAAGCCATCACTGACACAAGAATTTGCCAGCTGAGTAATAGATCCATTTCAGAGTATCTCATTAAATGGAGGAATCTACCGATTGAAGATTCCACTTGGGAAGATGAGTCTTTTATACAAAAGCATACAGAGTTACTCAAACATTGCGCGCAAAACTTGTTTCAAGGGGAGGGGCATGTTAAGCCCTAATAATGGCTCATTACCCCTTAATTGGGGCATATTACATTAGTAATGTTATGTTATTTATGTCGGCTTTATTCCATTAGTTGTAATTATACCTCCTAGTATCCTATATATACCAAGGAGACATTTTCATTTGGAATCATCTTGTACTTGAACATTTATGTGGGGTAAAAGGACATCACCCCCTCGAAGAGGCTTATTATCTGAAATTCTGTCTTTTTCAAGGAGTTGAGTACTTACTCTGAGGTTTTTCTATGCTATATTGATATTTGGTTCTTAACACAACTAAAGTTGTCACTTGAAGGGGTGACTTTTCTCATACTCCGACCAACTGATAAACAACTCTTTGGAAGTTTGGGCCCATTTAAATTTGTGTTTCTCTATTAGACCCGCGTAAAATCTTCTGATCTCTATTGCATGTGCTTGTTACTTCACTAGACTTGTGTTCAACTATTGTAGCATAGTCTGCACCCAAATAGGATGTTCCATTAATAATTTCACTTGTCCCGATGTTGAGTCAGTCACCCTCGCTAGCTCTTCATCCCATAATGGATCTTGCTTGGCATGTGATTCAAATATTTTACATAGGTCGACAAAGTCATCGGTGGTAATGAACTGGGGGAGTTTGATATCCTTCATTGTTTTGTTGATTTTTGTCTAATGTTTCTTTTGGTTTCCTCAGTGAGGTTACAGAGAAAACTCCGTTCATTAGTTAGAGGGATATTTCGTGCAATATTTTTGGCAAAGCATAGTAACACGTAAGCGAAAAAAATAGACTGATCCGTACCTGTAGAGCTCGTTAGTCCCGATTGTTTAATACTTACGTGATCCCAGTGAGCTTTTGAATGCACTGTAATGTCTCTGTCTGCATCATCACTCCTCTTCAGTTTGGATGAGTTATATCTGTGTGCCATAGCATGGTAGATCAAGTATGAAAGATACGAGCGTCGAAACCATTCCAGTGGTCGATTTCCCCTTATTGTCGGGAAATAATGCCAGAGTCAAATGTGTGCTGAAAGTGAACTTAAGCTCCCAAAAGTCCAGATACCATAATAAAGCAAGTCATTAAATGCCTCGGGTCAAGGCAAGTTGTTCCTCCAGAAGTTGTATCACCAAGTGTTTCAACCATCATTCAATAATAATGGAGGCTGGGTAGATTAAACAAATTGAAATGATCGTACCATATATTGGTTGTGTTTCATACGTCCTGGATCATATCCATCATGCAGATGTGATGTGTTAATTCTTCAAGACATCTCATCGCAAGGCATGAATGTTCCTTGGCACGTTCCCTATCGTTGCTCCGCTCTGCTATAAATTCTAGATGTTTTGTTTGTGTTCTATACATCATCTGAGTTTGTACACCAGTAGCAATTGGTCTTGTGAGTTCAATTATATCAACTATGTAGTGTAGTCTTTTATCGAGTCACAAACATCTAAGAAAATATGATGTCTCACCATGGGATCCGCTCAAAATGTGAGATGGGGCTTGCAAAGCAGCTGGAACTCTAGGTATGAACCCCAACATGCTTGGGACTCTTTATTATTGGCATCGAGTATCCCTGAGGCTTCAAAAGGAGGTTCCTTAATTCGCTTGGAAACGATGTCAGGGCCTCAAGCGAAGGTCGAAGTGGAGAGAATTACTTTTGAAGGACACATGTTGGAGGTCATGTCCTCTCAAAAGAAGACACCGTAAAGGAGGGGAAGGCCCAAAAAAAATAAGGAAGTAGGAGGAGGAGGCCACATACCGACTGAACCGAGTGCACACCCAACCGCTAAGGATTTCATAATGCATGCTACCCAACTAGAGCCTCTTGAGACTACTAGTTGAGGAACAAGGAGTTAAATGAGAAGGATAGAGACCTCGGTTTCTAAATTAGGAAACCCCAATCAACAGCTCAAGTAGGTGTTGGGGATTAGAAATGTCCTACTTTCATCTACCTTTACCTTCATCATTCTTCACATTTCATTGCCCCATTAACTTTTCATGATATCATTTCCATAAATATACTTGGGTTTCACCTTATTTTTCTCCACTTTATTCATTTTAGTATTTAAAAGGAATTTGTGATTAAATGTTAGAAAATCAACATGTTTTCATATATATATCTCAAATATGTGTGAGCTTTGTAATGTGTAGAAATATGTGAAGGTTTAATTCAAAGGAATTCTCAAATACTTCCTCCACCATTTCAATATTTGAGGAGATAATTCACACCCATTCCAAGGAGAAGATCATAGAGATTTGGTTGGAATATCTTATCCAAGATATATGAGAGATATGTGTGAGGATTTGAATGGATTATATTTTGTAATAATGGAAAATAGGTTGAGAGAAAAGTGGATTTGTAATAATGACATGGTTATCTTATCTTCAAGGCTCTCATGTATAAAATAGAGTGCTCTCTCTACATGAGTATTCAAGTAGAATAGGAATTAGAGGATGTAGTTAGATTATGTAATTAGAATTAGAGTAGTCATTAGGATTTGAAAGAGAAAGGGATTCTTAGCTTTGATTCATGGTTTTGGTTTTCATGCTTTCATTATTCTATTATGAAGATTGATTTGATTATTGAATGTAGGATTGTTTCATTGGTGAGAGCTCTCAGATGTTGTTATGCCATTCAACTATTCACTTGTTGTATCTACTTTTCCTTCATGTAGTTCTTCATTTCTAGATTAATTTCATTTACGCAATTTCCCATTCCTAGATTAATTTTATTTACGCAACTAGATTAATTCAATTCCAAGTCATGTGTTAGATTAATGATTCTATTTTAGTCGCATGTTAGATTAATGATTCAATTTTAGTCATGTGTTAGATTAATGATTCAATTTTAGTCATGTGTTAGATTAATGATTTTATTTTAATCATGTGTTAGATTAATGATTCAATTTCTTTTGTAGCTTAAACATAAGATTAGATTAGTTCCGCTTCAATCTTGCATATACTTTACGTGTGCTTCGTCAGTTTACAAACCCCGGGTTGAAAAATTCAATAGTTGGGCAAGTACTACAACTCAATTAATACAACAATTGTTCAACCCAATATAACTAATATCATTCCCTTGTCACAATTTTTGTTCATTTGAATGGAACGATTGTTGTTCCTTTCGTTACAATTGTTCTCCCTTTGCAGGAGTTGCATCTTTGGAGAACGGGTATTGAAAATGAAAGGTAAGAACCTACGTAGGAAACAAGTAAAACACTTGCACCAGTGAATACCTTTGGATGATGCATAGAGGTCATATTTTAAAACATCTTTAGAGCCCAACATTTTGGCACCGTTGCCGAGGAAGCATGATGGATTGAAGTATTAGTTTCTTTTTCATTTCAATTCATGCAAGGTGATATAGATGTGTTGGTAAGGGGACATAGAAACTCATTAGAGGAGACTTCTCATGTTCTCTCTACCAAATAGGTAGAAGTAATTTCAATTTCTGCAAGATTAGTTTCAATTTCTACAAGTGTGATCTAGAATATGTTGGTAAGGGGACATAGAAGCTCATGAGAGGAGACTCCTCATGTTCTCCCTACCAACTAGGTAGAAGTAATTTCAATTTCTACAAATTTCAATTCACGCAAAAGTAGTTTTAATTTGTGTGATCTACATGTGTTGGTTCTAAAGGTCATAGAGTTGCTTCAGTGTAGATTCCTCACTGTCCCTACAAACTATCATGAATGTTTTAATTTCCGCAACTTTGAAGAGTATTTTTTTCTTCTTCTTCTTCCGTTTCTGTAAGAGTGCTTTTATTCAATATTTTTTCATTTAGATTTCAGTTTTGGGTGCTATAAGAATCCTCTTTTTTAACATGAATTATCAATGAATTTAAGCTTGGAACAACTTAGTTAGATCCTAGAAAAAGTCAGGGTCTCATCTTCTCTGGAAGAAGAGATCTTTACAGCAGCCGAAATCTTATTCACTCCTCCTGAGGTGAAAAGAGAATCAACATATGAAGAACCTTGCATATTTAATGAAGAGTCATTAGGCACACAAGAGGTCGAGGAGTTGCAACATGATTTGAGTAAGACAAATTATGCCTACGAAATCGTGATTGAACGTTGGTTTCAAGAAAGTACTAGGTTAGTTCCACTTAGTTTTCCTTTTTATTTTGTTAATTTAGAACTTCAAAAACTAATTTTGCATGCCCATACATATTCCCGACTGTCAATTGATAAATTGAAAGATAACATATTCTTGTTACTATTACGCTCATGACTACATTGGCTATTTGATTACACGTAACTAATCTCTAATTTTTAATTAGCATAAAGTAGGTAGGATTTTTCAGTTTTTCTTTTAGTTTTCAATAAGTATTCTCGCCTCCATGCTTTGTGAGATTGCGAGGATCAAAAAGTAGGATGACTAAATTGATTTCAGGAAGAATTTTAATTCTTGATGATGAAAAAAATTGCCTAATATATTTTTCGTCTACAATTTTCAATAAGTTTGTTCCATTTGCTCACAATTTTATTTTTTTTAATAAGTTTTGCATTGAATTTTTAAAGTTCTTTATTTTCTAAAAACATAAAAAGGAAAAAATATAATAAATTTTTTCCTCTATCCTTCGATAAGCAAACAAAACAATAAAAAAAAAATTAAAAAGAATAAAACACAAATTATAAAGAAACAATGCAAAAATTAAACTGAAGATATCTCACAAACCAGGATCTGGGTTCTTATGATTTTTGGACTAGAAGTGCATGATGCTATGATAAAAAAACCTAGTAAATTTCAGCCCAATATAGTACACAAGTTTTGAGAAAATCAAGATAGTCACCTTCATCCATTTTTCATTTTTCTCGAAAATCGTGATGTGGGTATTGCGGATTTTCAGCATGTAGAAGCATTCAAAACATAGGAACCTACCTGAAAAATTTTCACTCAATCCACTTCATGGTTTGTGAGAAAATAGCATTTAATGTTCATTGTTACACCCTGCAAATAGACTCTTGATGCAACTTGCAACAAAAATAATAATAATAAAAAAAATTTGAATGCAATATCAAAGTAATAAGAATTGAGCATAATGATTAGGAGATTGGATTTTATGGGTGGAGGTTATGGGGTCAAACCCCATTCATGCCACTCTTTATGCCATATTTTTGGCGATTTAATTATCTATTATGCATGTTTTTGGAGTCTCCCATGGTTTTAGCATCCGCGACCACGTGCATGCTCCTTCAAAGACCCGCAATCACTCCTGTAATTTATCAACTGCTAGCAATGAATCATTTGGAAACTTCCCTCACCAGGTTCCCTTTCCTTTTCACTTCTACAACTTATGCCATGTTGCATGAGGACATGCAACAAGTTAAGTTAGGGGGTAGGGGACTTTATTCACTATCATCACTCCATTTTTCCACGACCATCATTCCATTTTTCGTCTCATTTACCATTTATGCACATTTCTTTTCCAAAATTTATTTTCCAACGATACTCTATTGTACTTTTATTTATAAGCATTGATATACATATTGGCATGATTCACAAATATAAAAAAAAGGGGGCTTTCTTATACTCAGTGATGTTTCCTTATGCACATTGATAGCATATATTTTCCAGTATGAATATGGAAAAATTATTATCATAACAACAATAGAACAGGTAAACAAAATGAATGTTGTTAACACAAGAACCAACAATATTTGTATTCATGGTTGTCACACAAGAACCAACCATAAGAAAATTTCAGTTGTTAATCATGAAAATACCATCCTGGAAACATTCATTATCATCACTCAAAGCCAACATTCAGATGCCAAAATTTCTTGAGAAGATCCATGCATGGTTGCATGAGGACATGTAAAGAGTTAAGTTCGGGGGTATGCTGGGGCTCAAAAATGTCCTATTTTCATCTACCTCTCCCTTCATCATTCTTCACATTTCATTGCCCCATTAACCTTTCATGATATCATTTCCATAAATATACTTGGGTTTCACCTTATTGTTCTCCACTTTATTCATTTTAGTATTTAAAAGGAATTTGTGATTAAATGTTAGAAAATCAACATGTTTTCATATATATATCTCAAATATGTGTGAGCTTTGTAATGTGTAGGAATATGTGAAGGATTAATTCAAAGGAATTCTCAAACACTTCCTCCACCATTTCAATATTTGAGAGGATAATTCAAACCCATTCCAAGAAGAATATCATGGATTTTTGGTTGGAATATCTTATCCATAATATATGAGAGATATGTGTGAGGATTTGAAGGTATTATATTTTGTAATAATGGGAAATAGTTTGAGAGAAAAGTGGATCTGTAATAATGAGACGGTTATATTATCTTCAAGGCTCTCATGTATAAAAGAGAGTTCTCTCTCTTCATGAGGATTCAAGTAGAATAGGAATTAGAGGATGCAGTTAGATTATGTAATTAGAATCAGAGTAGTCATTAAGATTCAAAAGAGAAAGGGATTCTTAGCTTTGATTCATGGTTTTGGTTTTCATGCTTTCATTATTCTGTTATGAAGATTTATTTTATTATTGAATGTAAGATTGCTTCATTGGTGAGAGCTCTCATATGTTGTTATTCCATTCAACTCTTCACTTGTTTTATCTGCTTTCCCTCCATGTAGTTCTCCATTTCTAGATTAATTTTATTTATGCAATTTCCCATTCCTAGATTAATTTCATTTACACAACTAGATTAATTCAATTCCAAGTTGTGTGTTATATTAATGTATCTATTTCAGTTGCGTGTTAGATTAATGATTTTATTTCAGTCGTGTGTTAGATTAATGATTAAATTTCCGTCGTAGCTTAAACATTAGATTAGATTAGTTTCGCTTCAATCTTTCATATACTTTGCGTGTGCTTCATCAGTTTACGAACCCCGGGTTGACAAATTAGATAGTTGGGCAAGTACTACAAAGCAATTAATACAACATTAGTTTAGGCCAATATAACAACTATCGTTCCCTTATCACGATTGTTGTTCCTTTTTCTGTTCATTTGAACGGAATGATTGTTGCTCCTTTTGTTACAATTATTGTCCCTTTGCAGGGGTAGCATCTCTAGAGGTCGGGTATTGAAAATGAAAGGTAAGAAGCTACATAGGCAACAAGTAGAACACTTGCGCCAACGCCTACCTTTGGATGATGCATAGAGGTTATATTTTAAGACATCTTTAGAGCCCAACAGAAGGAACAACTCACCATAGCCAAAATTTATCAGGAAAATAGAGAAATGTGGAGATAGATGGCGGCAAAGAACCATGAAGTATCAACATTGCAAGGTCATGAAGGAAGCAAAAATTGGCTCAAGAGACAATTTCGGGAAGAACAATATACGATTGTACATTTACGTGAAGTGCAGATGATGATGGAGGAGGAGAACGTAAAAACACTATAAAGTGCATGAAGAAGTCTGGGAGAAGTTTTGTGTTAAGGAGATACATGATGGGAAAACTATTGTATTTTATCCTCAGAAGTGACATATGTTTTGATAGTTTTCCCTTCTTGATGTGATAATTTTCACATTCTCAATGTAACTAGGTTGGTTGGCTAAGATGTTGGTAGTGTTTACTATATGTAGCCTAAGCCTGGCAGGAACATTAATATGTGAGATCTCAAAAATGTTTTTCTGAAAGGATTCTGGTCATAGCAGTTGAAAGTATATTCTGTTTCGTTTTTGTGTGTAAATCTATTGTGTTGTTATCTAAGCTCCTCATCAATTAGCTTTGATTTTACAATTATCATTGTTCTAAATTCTTTTGTAAGTTTGTCGATAGTTTCCTTTAGAAACTTACAACGCTGATTGATTCTGACATGGCGTCATTGAATCAGGGCTCATTAAATAAAACCCAGAAATCGACTCGTGGGTAAGGATTTCACTTGGGAATTCATTTATGTCATACGTGCTAAAGTGAGCTAGCTCTTGCGACTTTCAACGTCAGGTGAGTATCAGGGGTCGAGGTTGAGAAAATAAAATTAACGTGGAGTTTCTTTCTAGGTTATCTTCCTTTGAAACTCCTGACCCTACAAATGTTTCAGAAGTCGATGATCGACAATTATTATTTCATTTGTTCTCAACAATTATTCTTCTAACCTTTTGTCGATGCCAAGTAGATAGGTTGTCGGTGATATCCTTGGTGAAGCTTGTTCGCAGTAAAGAGTGACTTTCCTCTGCTAACATCGATGGATATTGGTGCCCGACTATCTTGGTTTTCACGAATATTTCTTATCATATCTAAGTCTTGCCGATGCCAAATTTCTTTACCGCATCAGGGTAAAGCTTCGACTGTTGGTACTTTGATTGAATGTTAGTCTTTTTTAATTCATGATAATTTTCACATTCTCAAGAAGAATTTAAAAAAGACTTAAAATGAAAATAAAACGAGGTAGCAATTTTCATGTTGAAGTAAAATCAGACAGTGTCAAAAGATTAAGTGGTACCCAAAAAGGTAATATTTAACACATACATTTTAGGGTGTGTTGAGTTCTCAACAAATGATGATTTATTGGGTGAAAGAAGAATATTTGTTCCTTCCTCAGGGCTCGATTGATACGAAAGTGAGTGGAGAACTTAACTGGTTTTGAATCAGATCCTCTTTTACCTTTGCATTTGAAATTCTCTGGTTGATGATTTTGGGCTTGCCCATGGGGTTTAAACCTTAATTCCTCCTTCATTTCCTGTAATCTTGACTCATGCCCTTCTTCACATATTCCAAGAAGTATTCACTGGCATGAAGCCTTCAGTTACCTCTACTCACTTGCTTCATTGTTTCTCTTCCTCCAACAAGTGTCCATAGCCCCAACAGAGTCACCCCGACATCATAGATGTTCCTCCACTGCCAGCAAGTGCCCATAGTCCCAACGAAGATATATGAATATCCTCTTTTATTGTTCTCTCCTTGATAATGTCACTTTAATATCAACATGATGCCCTGAGCGAGTAGGGAAGGATGATGCTTGTTTATTTAGCAAAGTGAGATGGTCAAGGTGAATCCTTTTTTAGCTTTATGTTTGGAGCTCATGTAGTCCGTTCCATCTTTCCTTATTTCCCTCAAGGTCTTACCAAACCACTAAGAAGACACTTCTGACATCTCTCTAAAGTCGTTCATTTGCATAGGTTGTATAGGCGACTCCTCAAAGCAACCACAAGCTCCTTAGTACCCCCTTGTGTTTATATGAGCGATGAGTTGCGAACAGTGTTCTCTATGTCACATTATTCACGGTCATCCATTGTCTTTCCAAACATGACTTTTAAATGCGCAGAAACCAAAAGGAAAAATGAAAACAACAAAACCACATGGAAACCATGAAAATCCTCATTCGAAACATAATACACACAATTTAATTTTATTTATTTTTATATTATTATTGGAAATATTCTTTTATGGCTTGGCCATTGAATGGGAGGGCATCAGGTTCCCCCTTCAGATTCTGCAGTCGATAAGTGCCTACTCCAATATTCTCAGCAACCTGGAAAGATCCAAGCAATAAATTCTGAAACTTAGAATGTTTCCCTTTTGGCTCATTTTCTTTGTCCCATTTCAGGACTAAGTTTCCTGTTTCAAAATTCTTCTCTTTGGTGTTATGCTTGCAAACCACCTTTTCACTATCTACTAATGAGCTATGAATTTTGACTTATACTTTTCTCTCTCTTCTTCTAGCATGAGCAGAGTATCAATTCTTTGTTGTATGACTGATGAGGGTTCCCTGTTTGAATTTTGGGTTAGTTGAAGAGATGGAAAATAAAGCCCATTTGTGAGAATGGATTCTTATCCATAAACTAGGAAATACTGGGAATTTCCTATATCTTCTTTGTGTGTGACCCTATCGGCCCATAAAGTGTTATGGAGTAGATTATGCCAATACCCCTGGTTATGTGCAACCATCTTTTTTGATATTCTTACTAGGTTCTTATTGGTCGATTCTGTAACATCCCGCTCTGGCGCACTGACAAAACTTATTCTTTGAGGACACTTGCTCGGAAGTGATCTGGATTTTTATGATGATGAACCACTTAACTTTGATGATGATGCGTCATGATTGATGACAGGATGTTTTACTATTGCTATATACAGGTGCTATTGACTCAGTTTCAGTGAGTGTGCAGGGTTTCGGACCTTGAGGATGCAGAGGCATCGGTGGAACTCCCTTGGACTCCAGATTGAGTCAGGGAGTGGGCTATTTGAGTTGTTTTCATTTACAGTGATATTGTGTGGTTTTGATGATATGCTATTAATTTCATGATATGTTGTTGACATGATCTGACATGATGGTTGATGATGCAGGCTGACGATAACTTGCCGACCAGACTCACATATGGAGTAAAGGGGCCACACACGAGTTCCAGAGAGATTTAGCGAGAGGTGTGTCAGCAACCCTGTCACAACCTATTAGCACTCCCGCCGTGGCTCGAACTGTAGGTTAACGATTACCTAGTTCGAGAGGACCCACGATGACGTGAGGGCAGACTGCGACAGTCGCTCACGATTCGAACTGTAGGTTAACGATTACCTAGTTCGAGGGGATCCA